>JNEK01001591.1:0-25927 GCA_000697295.1 Mucor indicus B7402
ATATATATATGTTTCATGATTGTGATTTGTAACATTTGTTATTCTATACGAGGTACTTGTTTACTATAAGTATTGAACGTAGAGTAGCAATTGAAATAAAAAAAAAAAACAACTTTTATTCTCATAATATTTTTTTAAATATCTAAACTTTGGGTATTTAATTCTTGAAAAGACACTCTAGTTAATTTACTTTGGATTCTCTTTGGTTTAAACTACTTCACTCCTCAGCTCGAAGCTTACAAGTCCTAAAGAATATCTCTTTGCTCTTTTATTCTGATAATTGTTATAGTCTTTACAGTCTTCTATAATACTTTATCCGTGTTTATCCTTTTATTTTAAGTTATACAAGAAAGTTTAAGGTAAACATAAAGAATAGATTTGCTCTTTTCATTGTCGTTCTGATCTTATAACAACCAATAGTATACTTGCAATGAATAATTAAAAGTAAAGTGATAATTGATGTTTTTATTGAATGTAGGGATAACACTTATATATAGTTTTCAAAATGTAAAATAGAATATTCTAAATAGAAACATGGAATGTTGTGGAAACTTGTGGAAACTTGTGGAAGGTTCCGGATACTATGATTATTAATCAATGATTAATAATCAAGTGACTTGCTTCCTGGAACCTTCTTGCACCTTCGGGATCCGTCTGGGTTTAGGATTGGGTTTGAATCTTCTTTTCGTTACAACATTGTTGTAATTTCTTGTATAAATATAATTTAACTCTCTGTGGTTAATCAGTACACACTACACATAATTAGTTCTTTTATACCTCGCACAAGGTCTCAAGTGAGGTCTCAAAGGTCTAAATGTAGACTTTGGCTACATAGTCAATTTTATCCAAAAGTATAAAAACAGTAATTACTCAATATTTTTATAGCAAAATATTAGAAAAGAGTACAAAAATACAATTCTATGGTATGGGTTTATGTATGTATGTTTTTGATAGCTTTAAAAGATGTACGTTGTACGCTTTGTATTTTCAAAACAAGTTTTTTTTTGAGGTACTTGTAAATTTTTAATTTTTCAAAATTTATTTTCAATGGCCGCAATTTTTTCTTCTCTGCAAAATATGCCTAGAAATTTTTTAAAAAACCGCAATGTTTTGATTTTTTTGATGTTTTTGCTATATGCAGTAATTTTATACAAGGTTTTCAATTGTGTTCACCTTCAAGTCGCACTATCGTCCTTGAAAAAGACCATATCTAGTATAGAATACGAGTATAAATTTGATCATCCAATGAAATTGACTCAAAGGAGTAGTGTACACGCGTAAAATGAGTTTGAATAGTGTATATAGGCTTAAATAGACAGTCTCCTTTATACAGTTTTATATGTAACCATTTCATGCTCAAAGTAAGCGTAAGTAAAGCAAATAGGGCTACCAGATACACGTAATAAATTGAAAGCTAAAAGTAAACCACTTCTTCCACTTCACAATTACTTGAATGCATGTGTTCATTATAGACATTTGGTTTGAAATGTCACTCACATTGCGTTTAAAATAAACAAAAAAAACCAAAAAGTCCTTTTGTAAGACCTTGATACGATGCGAGCACCTCTGTGTAATACAATGCGTTTTTCTAAAAGTGCTTTTGTAATGTTTTTATACTCTAACAAAGTATTAATTGAAGCCCTTTGGTTACTTTGATAAAATTATAAGGAAAAGTGTGATGTATATACTTTTATTAGTTGAAATCTTTTCAAACAGCAAATTACGTGCAAAAGCACAAAATTCTTTAAATGGGCTTTGTTATTTGTTACTCATACTTCTTTATCACAAATATAGAAGGTGCATCCTTTTCATTCTATAGGGCTCGGAAAAGCTAAACATATTTCGTACAACAATGTGCTAGAAATCAAGGACAAACGTCTTTTTTTTACCTTTTCCTTTTTTTTTTCTCTTCATTTTCTCAAGTTTTTTTTTATTTTTTTCACAAGTAAAAACAGCTAAATTTTCAAGTATTTTCTTGCAAAAACTATGGCCTACCAGCAGATATATTCTTTAGTTATATAGATAAAGATGATATAGCTAGACTACATTGACAAGCTTATTCAAAAGGTAAACATTACATAAAAATAATGTTATTCTACCTATTTTACTTACTTTTTTATACTTATTCTATAGGTTCTTTGGTGCAGATATTGCTTACGTGTTTTAGCTAGATAAAGAAGACTTGCTTGCTTACTCTCAGGTTTACCACGCGTTTTTCCCTGGTCTTTTGTAAGGGTAAATATGATTAGATGCTTCTTTTTGCATTGCAAAACAACTAACTCTTTGTTTTTTATTTTTTATAGTAAGTGCTCTTTTAAAGAAATATCTCTATACTATTTCGCGTTATCTTGTGCTATTCAATAAAATTGGGCGCTGTGCTTGTACTCTGTAAATTTTGCCGTGTATTTTTCTTCTTTGTCCCGAGTTTCCACCCGTACACTCTTGTTTTTACCCTGTGTTTTTTTTTTTTTGCTAAAACTATCGTTGTTATTGTTCTTGTTACTGTATTTCCTATTTTATAATAAAAAATCTATATTTTGAACCTTAATTTTATGACGTTTTTTAAGCTTTTTGAGCATTTTTTGAGCGAATAAACAAAAGAATCCATAAACTAAAGACCAATAAAAGTAATGAATATCATGCCGGAAAGCGTTTACCGTACGAATAGAATCAAAGAACCATGAAAAAATAGACCGAAATAACGTAAAGACGTCCAATCATGTTTTATAAAAAGGGTGTCAAGGATGTCTATGTAGACTAAAAGTCATTACCCTTGACACCTGGTTTCCTGGAAACATATGTAAACCAGGTTTCAAGGGAGAGCTCAAGTGAGAATATGTAACCATGTGGCTCAAGTGGGATCTAAAAGTGTTTCCAGGAAACTCGAGTGTCAAGGGGGATAAAATGGGATTCAAGTGGGATAAAGTGGGATAAAGTGTTACTCTGTATCCCCCTTGACACCGGCTAAAGTGGGATGGTTATGTGCAGTGATATTATTATTTTGTCACGTGATATTTTCTTATTGGTTGTTTGCTGAAGACTTGAATTATGAAGAAACAAAAAAAAAAGCAATTTGTCATCTATACTAGAGTGCTCCTATTATTACGGTTGAAAAGTGCAAAAGCTTCACTGGCCAAGTATTAGGCACATTTGAAGCCCAAAAAAGAAAGCTTATAGAAATTAATGGAGAAATACCACAAAACTAACAAAAAAGATATACCAAAGAAGATTTTGAATTTATTGAAACAAGTTCCAAACCAAGCAAGCATAAGAATTGGTAAAGCGTTTCAATGAAGAAAAATCAAATGGATTTCTTTTAGCATTAAAAAGAATAATGTACTCTAGAATTTCTTCAAGTATGAAATAATATTGAAAATACAGAGGGGTTGATTAGTTAATTAACTATTAAATCGTACATTAACTAGAATTTAACAGGAATAAATTTTGCTGTGACAACAATCTAGCCAATAACTCTTTTTTAAGCATTATTAGTAACTAAACGTTTGTTGTATAATACATGTCCCATAAAAAGCATCTACTATGTATCTCAAGTAGCAATTTTTCTTAAAACTTTACATTGTGCACTGTTACTGCTTGGAAAAACAAGGCACGCACAGTATTGTTATAGCTGCCAATAAAACCTGTTCCATGCCGCCTTAATTGAAACAAGCGCAAAATATAAAGAGTTAATCAAAGATTCACCCTTTGATAAGTTTCGATAATGTAGTCATTGTACTCACCACTAGTTTATTTTAAGAATCAGCGATGCGATATTACTTTAAATCAAGATTGAACCCTTTTAACTATTAGCAACTGACAAAATACAGCGTACGTAAATGCGTATAAATTTTAGTTTCACTTTGGACAACTTATTGTATTGTTTTGATAAAAGTGGACCTCCTCAAATTTAGCTATTTGGTTCCTTTAAATCATCTTTATTTGCGTCGCATCGTATATTACTAAACTTTTAGTGTAACCAGCCTTTCAGAAGTTATCGAAAGATCTGCAAAAATGATTGGCTGCACTAACATTTTGTAACCTTAATGAAGTGACTGTTTATTATATAATCGATTGTTTGTTTAAACATAAAATGACTAAGTATTCATATAAAAAAGGTGTAGAGATAACTAACATAAGAGAAAAACATTTAAGAGTTTCATCATAAAGATATGGAAATAAAAGGGGTTTATGTAAAGTGACATATTGAGCACAAGTAAATCAAGTGACGGTTAATTCATTAAACTTTCAAAAAGGCCAATTGTGACTTGTGCGTTTTTGTTGACTCATATTTTGTCTTTGTTAAAAAACAGCGATTTTTCGTTTCCCTTTTCTTTTCTTCTATAAAATATAAAGATACAAAATGACAGCTTTTGTGTCTAATCCTGATGTTGTCAAGATCCCTATTCTGGGTACAGAGTCTATTATTGCTGGCTTCCACTTGGCTGGTTACATCGCTAACGATGTCATGACTAACATTAAGGCTTCCAACTATGTTATTATTACTGATACTCATTTGGCACCCCTTTATCTTGACAAATATGTAAAAGCCCTTGAGCAGGCTCGTCAAGAATTATATGAATCTAATGGTCCGCGTATTTTTACCCGCGTTTTACCACCCGGGGAAATGAGTAAATCTCGTAAAGTAAAGGCTGACATTGAAGATTGGCTCTTGTCCAACGCTGTTACCAGAGATACTTGCTTTTTAGCTATTGGTGGTGGTGTTATTGGTGATCTTGTTGGCTTCGTGGCTTCTACATTTATGCGTGGTACTGCTGTTGTTCAAATTCCAACCACACTTTTAGCTATGGTTGACTCTTCAATTGGTGGTAAAACGGCCATTGACGTTCCTGCAGGAAAAAATTTGATCGGTACCTTTTGGCAACCTAAACGCGTTTTCATTGATATCGACTTCTTACGTACTTTACCTGAACGTGAATTCGCCAATGGTATGGCCGAACTTATTAAGGTAAATATATGTAAATCCTTTGTTATCCTCACAAAAAAAGTACTAAACAGGTGTATACCAGACTGCTGCAATTTCTGATGAAAACGACTTTTGCAAACTCGAAAACGGTGTAGAAGCTATTCGTAATGCTGTTTTGGGAAATACATCAGAAGTCCCTAATCAAGGTAAAGACTAAATTAACAACGCCTATTCTATCTGTAATTAACGTCATAACTCTAGGAGCAACTTTGGAAACTCGTACTGAAGCTCAATCTTTACTTATGGATGTCATTCTTGCTTCCGCTAGATTCAAAGCTTTTGTTGTCACTAGCGATGAAAGAGAAGGTGGCCTTCGTGGTCTTTTGAACTTTGGCCACTCTATTGGCCATGGCATTGAAGCAATTGTGTCACCTTTAATGCTTCACGGTGAATGTGTTTCCATTGGTTGTATTAAAGAAGCTGAATTAGCCCGTAACTTGGGTCACCTTAACCAAGTTGCTGTTGGTCGTTTAGCTCGTTGTTTTGCTTCCTATGGTTTACCTATTAGCATGGATGATAAGAAAGTGAAAGATAGGATTGGTAACCTTCATGTTCACGTTGATGACGTTATGGAAATTATGAAAGTGGATAAAAAGAATCAAGGTGATAAGAAGCGCATTGTCATGCTCTCAGCCATTGGCAAGACTTTAGAACCTCGTGCCTCTATTATTGCTGATGCTGATATTCATAAGGTCTTGTCCCCTGAACAACTTGTTTTACCCGTTACTGAATCACCTAATGGCCCTAAAAAAGAGGTTTCATTGACCACACCCGGGTCCAAATCTATCTCTAACCGTGCTTTACTCATTGCCGCTTTGGGTAAGGGTACTGTTCGTGTTAAAAATTTATTGCATTCTGACGATACTCAATTCATGTTGGCTGCCTTGAAAAGTTTGAATGCTGCTGACTTTGAATGGGAAGATAATGGTGAAACCCTTGTCGTTCATGGTGGTGGCGGTAGACTTTCTGTTCCTGATTCTGAGCTCTATGTCGGTAACGCCGGTACCGCTTCTCGTTTCTTGACCTCTGTCTTAACATTAATCCCCACTGCTGATGGTGCAAAGAACCCTGCTGCCATTTTAACTGGTAACGCCCGTATGAAACAAAGACCTATTGCTCCTCTTTTATCTGCTTTAACTACTAATGGTGCTGACATTAAATCCATTGAAAAGGAGGGCTTTTTGCCTATTGCTGTTACACCTAATGGTGGTCTTAAGGGTGGCCGCATTGAATTATCTGCCTCCATATCTTCTCAATATGTCTCTTCCATTTTATTATGTGCTCCTTATGCTAATGAGCCAGTTGAGCTTGTATTGACTGGTGGCCAAGTTATTTCTCAACCTTATATTGATATGACTATTGCTATGATGGAATCCTTCGGCGCTGTTGTCGAACGCCTTCCCGAAAACACTTATAGAATCAAGCAGACAACATATCAAAATCCTGACCACTATCTTGTCGAATCTGATGCTAGTTCTGCCACTTATCCTTTAGCTATTGCTGCTATCACTGGTACAACATGTACTGTCACAAGTATTGGTTCTAGCTCTCTTCAGGGCGATGCTACATTCGCTATTAATGTTTTGAGACCTATGGGCTGTACTGTTGTTCAAACGGAAACCTCTACTACAGTTACAGGTCCTCCTATTGGTCAACTTCGTGCTCTCCCTGAAATCGACATGGAAACTATGACTGACGCTTTCTTGACTGCTACCGTTTTGGCTGCTGTCACTTCTCCTGCTGACCCCAAAGATGAAAACATTACTCGTATTCATGGTATTGCCAATCAACGTGTCAAGGAATGTAATCGTATTGCTGCTATGGTCCATGAGCTTACTAAATTTGGCGTTCAAGCTTCTGAATTGCCTGATGGTATCCAAATTCACGGCAAACCTATCAAGGACTTAAAGTCTCCTAAAGAGGGTGTTCACACTTACGATGACCACCGCATTGCTATGAGTTTCTCTGTTTTCTCTACTGTTGTTCCTCACGGTACTATTATTACCGATAAGAAATGTGTTGAAAAGACATGGCCTACTTGGTGGGATGACCTCGAAGGCAAGCTTGGTGTTCGTTTGAATGGTGTTGATCTTGGTTTAAGATTAAATCAAGCTGAAAAGACATTGGGCCGTTCTAGTGCTAAGCTCAATAAGAAGTTGGACGATGGAAAATCTATAGTTATTGTCGGTATGCGTGGTGTTGGAAAGACTACACTTGGTCAATACGCCGCTGAAGTTTTGGGATTCAAGTTTATCGATGTAGACCAATACTTTGAAGAGACTTTGCAAACTACTGTTTTCGACTTTATCAATACTTGGGGCTGGGATCAATTCCGTATTAAGGAAACCGAGGCCTTGAAACAATTGTTGGAAAAGGATTCTCAATACGGTAGAAACTATGTCATTTCTTGTGGTGGTGGTATTGTTGAAACTGCTGAATCTCGTGATGTTTTGAAGGAGCACACTAGAGCTGGTGGTAAAGTTTTACACTTGGTTCGTGATTTGGACCAAGTGGTTCGTTATTTGAACCGTGACAAGACCCGTCCCATGTATGGTGAAGATATGATGAACGTATGGCGCCGCCGCCGTTCTTGGTACAAGGAAGTTTGTAACTTTGAATTTGTTGCTTATGCCAATAGCTTGGTTGATGACGGTTATGTGTCTCCTACTGAATGGTTGGCTATCAAGCGTGACCTCAAGAGATTCTTGTTGTTCATTAGCGGTCGTGATACTAATCATGTTGACCTTACTCGTAATCGTGTCGGTTTGCCTACTACTTTTGCCTGCTTAACCGCGAAAGACCTCAGCTCTTCACGTAAAACTCTTAAGGAAATGTGTGAAGGCGCTGATGCCGTTGAATTACGTGTTGATCTTTTGCAAAAGCCTGATGAAAAGAGTGAAATGACGGATGCTGAATATGTTGGTGAACAATTGGCCATTTTGCGTCGTACTGTGTCTATTCCTGTTATTTTCACAGTTCGTTCCAAGGGCCAAGCTGGTACTTTTGCTGATGACAACGAGCAAGGTATGTTTGAGTTGCTTCACTGGGGTCTTCGTTGGGGTTGTGAATATGTCGATGCTGAAATTTGCTGGAACCCTGCCACTATTGAAAAACTTATTGCTGCCAAGGGTGAAAGTCTTATCATTTCTTCATGGCATGACGTTCAAAAGGTCACACCTTGGGACGGTAAGGCTATTCAAGTAAAGTACGAAACATGTGAAAAGTATGGTGATATTATAAAGATGGTTGGTACAGCTGAGACCTTCCAAGACAATATGACGCTTGAAACTTTCCGCGCTTCTAAAGCCAATGGTAAAGATTTCATTGCTATAAATATGGGTGCTGCTGGCCAGTTGTCTCGTGTGATGAACAACTGCTTAACTCCTATTACTCATCCTGCTTTGCCTTACAAGGCTGCTCCTGGTCAACTTTCCTTGGCTGAAATTAACAAAGCCCGTCATCTTATTGGTTTATTGCCAGCCCAATCTTTCTGGTTGATTGGTACTCCCATCCAACATTCCATGTCGCCTACTCTTCATAACACTGGCTTTGAAGTTTTGGGTCTTCCTCACAAGTATGGCCTCCTTGAATGTCACATGGTTGAGTATGCTGAAGATGCTATTCTTAAGGACCCTAACTTTGGTGGTGCATCTGTAACTATTCCCCACAAGGTTGCTATCATGAAGTATCTTGATGAAATGACTGAGAACGCAAAGATTATTGGTGCTGTCAATACTATTTTCGTTCGTGACACTATTGTCAATGGTGAAAAGAAACGCAAGTTCATTGGAGAAAATACCGATTATATTGGTATGAAATATCGTATCCAATCTTTAATGTTGGATCCTAATAACCCTCCTGAAGAGGGCCTTGTAATTGGTGCTGGTGGTACTGCCCGTGCTGCTTTGTATACATTACAGAAGATTGGCATCAAGAAGATTTATTTATGGAACAGAACTATTTCCAAAGCTTATGATCTTCAAAAGGCATTTGAAAACGTTATTGATGTGGAAGTAGTTGATTCTTTAGACGCCAAGATCCAACCTGGTGTTATTATCTCTACTGTCCCCGCTGATTCTGGTATTGATTTGCCTGAACATCTTTATGGTGGCATTAAAGGTATCATCTGTGATATGGCTTACAAGCCTCGTCGTACCAAGTTACTTCTTCAAGCTGAGCGCAAAGGATGGTCTTGTATTGAGGGTATTGAAGTTTTGATTTCTCAAGGCATCGCCCAATTTGAAATCTGGACTGGCAAACGCGCCCCTGTGGACAAAATTGAAGAAGAGGTGCTCAAGAAGTACGAATTATAAAATACATTAGCCAATAAAATACTAGAACTTTTGTATGCAGTTGATTAATTAAATGATTAGCTCGGAGACAATGTTTGAGGTTTTAAATGTTATGAGACTCCTTTATTTCCGCCTTTTTATTTTTTCCTTTTAGAACATGAAAGTACTCAGCCAGTTGCTTGGAAGATATTCGAGCCATAATAAGCCCTTAATTCTATTTCGATTACCAGAAACAAACACTTTGCTTTACCGACAATCCGACATCGAACAGCTTTTTAGTCTTCCGCCACTTAGCTTCCAAGAAGTGGATTATGAGGGATGTTATCGAGACTACGAAGACACCTACTTGAATACACAGGTGCTTGATGAACTGGCAGAGCATTTCAAACGTGATACATTAGTGGACCTTTGCAAGTTTCAGCCAAACGATTATGCACTTGGTTTAGCTGACAAGGTTTTGGACACTTTTCCTCAATTCAAAAGAGCACCCAAAGAAGAGCATATTTGGGAATCCGTTCAACTACCTTTAGAAAATCTGCAAGATGCTCTTGATCGTGAAGCTATCAAGCCAGAGCCTTCTTCCCCACCTTCTGTTTACCAAGGCGAAAGACGAAATTCAATGGCTTTGGATAAAGTACTAATACACCCCAGTTCTCATCGAACGTAAAGAAGAACATGAAAGTGCGAGACGTATTATCTTACACTATATATTATAGCCCTTTAAATAAACGACAAAGGACATCTCTATATCATCCATGCCCTCCCATATCAGAAGAAGGGTCCTCTTACTCATCATCGGCGAGGAAAAATGCACGCAATTTAACAATTTTTGCACCTTCTTACACTGAGCATTTGGTCGGCATTCAATCTGCTCCCATCCACTCAAATTTCAATACACATCTCCAACGTAAAGTAATCCTCTGTCTATGCCTTTTCTTTCTAACTTTAGTGTGTATATAATAGCAGTTCAATCACAGCGTCATGAGTTTGCTATACCACCTATTGTTCCTTCGCAACAGCCTCATTCTGCTCATCCGATAAGTCAAGAGTTTCAACAGTGTTACAAACCACACGGTAACTCGCAACGACAAAACTATTTGCAGCCGTTTGAGCAGTTGTTTGATACTATTGAGGCTACTAGGAAGCTCAAGTCAACTTTAGACGATCAGATTCGTAAGTCATCCTCACTCATACAGGCTTTACAAACCTCTGTTACCACAATTGAAAGCCACGTAAGAATTCAGGTGCAAAAAGAATGGGAGAAAACGGTACAGTCACTTGTACACCGTGTTGAAGCCTTGGAGGATAGACAGCGCGTTTTACCTTCACCTGATAAAGAAGAATCATTACAGTCGCCGATTCATGGGCAGAATGAGGAGTGCCTCCTTATATTGAATGCACTGAAGGAAAGAATTGATCGTTTGGAGAAGAGACGCACCGAAAAATAAATATGTCAATTGTTTTTTTTTTTTTTTTTATTATTTTTATTTTTATTTCATGATGGGAAGTTAAACATTTAGTAGTCTTTTAAAGAAAAACGTTAATACGACACACACACATACACACACACTATTTGTATAAGGTACCTGCTGCCCATCCATTATCTCTTAAAAAATCTTCAATGGCTTCACGTAAAGATAAGTTAGGAACAAGCTGTTGTTCTGTGCAAGGTCTTCTGGAAATTGGGTCAAAGTACCCGTTACGCTGAAAATGATCTAAAAGTGATTGACGCTCATAAGTAATTCCATCTGGTGTAAATACAGGGTCGTGCATGATATTGAATGAAATCTTATCCAAGTAAGCATCGGGAATTTCACGTCTCTAAAATATATACACTGGTTAATAGGTAGTTTATGAATATTCGTATTGTTCTTTACTGTTGCATTGTCTTTTGATTGGACAAATACAGCTTCGACTTTACGTAATTTTTCGTCCTATTGCAGATACTATGAGTTTTGATCCTTTTACTGTTTCTTTCTAGTTTACCGAATAGTAGTTGATAGTGTCGATCTCTTCTTGATCCGTAATCCTTGATAATGCTCCTCGTCTTTCTCTTTCAATTAGTCCTTTCACGTAGCGCAACAATTCGTTTTCTTGTTCGAGTCGAATTGCTTCGTCATCTTCCCATTTCTAAAATAAATGTGATCAGTAACCCTATACTCTTTTATTTCACTATTTACGCGTTTTCTAGCGATAAGTAACGCTTGAAGAATATCATTCACATATTTCACTTTTTGTTGAATAGCCAATTGATAGCCTAATCTCCTTTTCTAGTCAGGTTATATTCAACAACTTTAGAAACCCAATCGTTTTTACCTGTCTTTAGTTTATTCAAAGCTATATTTATCATGAATCATTACTTGCATGATAACCATGGATTTTGTTTCTTTTTACCTTCTGTATGTTGTTTTTTCTCTGTTAATGCTTGTCCAATCTACAAACAAAGATTAACTTGATGGTCCTATATTTGCAGTTTCGTTTTTACCAAATAATAAGCTTTCACTATATAAAAGCATAAATGTCACTAGTTTTGTCCATTTCATTCTATATATATATATTTACCTGTGTTCGGATCGATCTCAATTGCTTTTCTACAATCGTTAATGACTTGATCGTATTTTTCCAGCTACATTATACACACGTCACTAATCGACATTGCTAGAGTAAACATGTATGCTTACTTTTGAATAACACAAGGCACGGTTTGTATAATAAACGCAGACACTCGAGTCTTTTATCTAAACAATAAATGACAAGTTAATGGTTTTTTTTTTCCTCGGCATAGTTCAGTAGTTACGATAGCTGAAGTGTATTCTTTAATAGCATCCTCGTATCGTTTTTCCGCAAACAGTTTGTTGCCTTTTATTTCAATCAGCAATTTGTTACTTTTTTTTTTTTTTTTTTTTTTTTTTTTTCTTCTTGATGTTTTATTTACCATTTGCTTTATGTTTTTCAGCTTCTATTTTTGACATGATGCCCTGAATCTTGCTTAAAAAAAAAAAAAAGTTCAGGTGCTATATATATATATTTTTTTTTTTTTCCAAAGAGCTGGATTGTAAAGCGGGAAAATTTGAAATTTCAAGTTTGACGAATTTCCTAAAAAAAGATCAAGAACCTCGTGCAAACAACTTGAATAAAATTCTCGTACCTTTAATTTCTTTTTCTGTTTTATTTTATTCTCAATTAGAATGTCTGGAAAAGGTGTTGTTCGTAGTATGTAAGTTTATTAGACATAAAGCTCATTTCGTTTTATTGATAATTTGATAGAAAAAACATAGCAAAAGGGTTCAGTGATGTTCAAATTAAAGTAAGAGAAGCAACTTCGAATGATCCTTGGGGACCAAGTGGTACTCTAATGAACGAAATTGCTCAACTTACTTTTAATGAGTAAAGTATTATCATTATTAAATAAAAGTCTCCTTAATAAAAAACAAAGCTTCTCCTTAGATCTGACTTCATTGAAATTATGGATATGATTGATAAAAGATTAAACGATAAAGGCAAAAACTGGAGACATGTTTTCAAGGTAAACGAAAAAAAAAAAAAAAAAAAAAGATCTTCCCCTTAATTTTTTTTTTTTGGTCAATCTCGGAGTTTTAGGCTTTACTTTTGTTAGATTATTGTTTGCACGTTGGTTCTGAAAATGTAGTACTTTATGCTAAAGAAAATGTTTACGTTGTAAAAACTTTAAAAGAGTTTCAACATGTCGACGAATCAGGAAAAGACGTCGGTGCTAACGTGCGTCAAAAAGCAAAAGATATCACCAATTTATTAACAGATGATAACCGACTTAAAGAAGAAAGACGCCAAAGACAGGGTATGAGAGATAGAATGGCAAACATAAGCGACTACTTGAATGAATCTGTTCGTAATAACAATACCGCACCTAATGAAAGATACAATGAAGAAGGTGATTTGAAAAAAGCAATTGCTGAAAGTAAAAGACTTGCTGCAGAAGAAGCAAAAAGCAGACAACAAAATGATGCAGAGCTTCAAAAAGCTTTAGAGTTAAGCCAGCAAGAAGCACTCGAAAAAGAGAGAAAAAACAAAGAAAAACTCGAAAAAGAAAACTTTGATAATTTATTCAATCCAGCAGTAACAGCTGTAAATCCATATCAACAATTAGAATGGACTCAAACTACTGCTACTTTTAATAACCCTTATCAACAACAGCAACAAGTGAACCCTTATTTACAGCAGCAGCAGCTTCTTCAAACTCAAATGACTGGTTTCCAACAACCTTTAAATTATCAACAGCAGCAACCACTTCAAGCACAAATGACTGGTTTTCCTTCTTTCCAAACCAGTATGGTAACGGGTACCAATCCTTTTTCTCAATTGAACAACAGCAATGCTATTGTTACCCAAGAACAAAAGTTTGATTACAGTGAGCTAGTATTTGGTCAACCAAAGCCTCAGCAACAACAACAACAACAACAACAACAAACTACAAACAACCAAAGTTTCTTCCCTCCTTCCAATGCACCAAACTTTAGTGCTGTTAATACCTCGTCAACCATAAGCACTGCTAATACAACTAGCTTTAGTCTACCAATTGCTTCGAATGCACCTAACTTTAACTCCCCAGCTGTATCTAACGCACCTAACTTTAATGCACCAACTGCTTCCAATGCACCTAACTTTAGTGCGCCAACCGCTTCCAATGCACCAGACTTTAATACAACTGCTAATAGTTTCACTTCTTATAATAATCCTTCACCTTCACTTAATTATACTTCAATTAGTACTCCTACCATGAATAACGCTTTTATGTCGTCACCTCAATTACAAACATCAACAAAACCTCAATCAGAAGCTGATTTAAAATATGCTAAATTAAACGCTTTGCTAGCCAACAAAGAGTAAGTAAACAAACACAGACATCATTTTTTTTTTTTTTTTGTTTTGTACTAAAAATAACATAGTGATGGATTGGATACTTTTGGTAACCAAGGAAACTTGCGTATCCCATAGTAACGTATACACTTCACTTTCTATATTCTAAAAGAAAATTAACGGCTTTTTTAGTGGTTCTGGATTTGCTAATAGTTTGCCAATTTCCCCCAAACAAGAGAACGGCTTCCCTGTTGTAAGTTATTCCTTTTTTTGTATAGTCTCTTTTTTTTTTTTTTTAACTTCAACATAGGCAAATAAGAACCCTTTTGGTCAAATGCAACAAAACTCACCTAAACCTCAAAAGAGTTTGTTAGATTTAATGCAAGAGCAAAAACAACAACAAGTGAACAATGTCTTCTTTTAAAATAAATAAAATAATAAAAAAAAAAAGGTCCGATTTGAGGGACATTTCGGGAAAGGTTTCTGAACAAAAATGATAATTCTCCCCCATTTTTTTTTTTTTTTTTCTTTTTTGTCCTTTTTTTTTTTTCTCTAAAGAAAGCATGGGATTCACGACATTTCCAAGAAATGAGGATAAAAAGAGTTGGACAAAGCCTTCTTTTACAAGTCTAAATCATGAGCCACAACTCACAAACTCATACAGGTTGAAAAAGAGATTCAATAGCATATCGAGTCTTGTAGAAGAGCAGCAACAAACAAAAGAAGAAGAAGCACCAAATATCAGTAGTAACGACGTTCAACCTCGATTTAATAGTCTATCCCATCAACCACGGTTTAATAGCATAGAAAGCGAAAAACCTAAGCCTCGATTTAAAAAGAACTCTATTTCAACCTTAGTCGAACAACAAACCGTCATAGAGGAGACAAAGCAAGAAGAAGAGGAGGAGGAACTAAAACCACGGTTTAGCATGTTTGGTAAAAAAGCAAAATTTACAGAAATCAACAATAGATCACTAGAACAGGATCAAAAAGCCATTGAAGCCAACGCAGTCGCCAATGCTAAAAAGAAACAGCGATTTAGTGGAAAATTTGAATACCACCCTTCTACTTCAAAACAACAAAAGAAGCGAAAAATTGTACAATTTAACCCAGTATTCCTTGAAAGAGTCTGTTTATTTTTAGAAGAACAATCACCATGTGAATTAAAAGAAGCTCATGATAAGCAGTTATCCAATCCTCCGTTTCGTATCATTTGTTCTCATTGGCCTTCATCACAAGATACCACAATACTACTCTATAAAAAATCATTCTCGATTTCACCTGATAATAATTGTATAAGAGGTAAATTGATGATTCGTAATTTGGCTCTGGACAAGTCAGTATTAGTAAGATACACTTTCGACTCTTGGACCACAGTGCGTGATGTAGATGCTATCTTTTTTGGTCCAAATCCCAAACACACTGCTTACGATATTTATGATTTTACAATGGATCTCGACCATCGACAGCTGGCTGACCGTGGTGAGTTGCGCGGAAAACTAGAATTTGCAATAAGATGTACAATGGGTGACGATGATTATTGGGATAATAATGACGGGAAGAATTATCAGATTAAAATATTAGCAGATCCCCTTAATGATCCCTGGAAAAAGAAACTTCAACCACCATTAGAGGATGAAGAGTCTTCTGCAGACGATACCAGTAGTAGTGAAGAAGAAGAGGAAGAAGAAATGGACGATGTTCTTCTTCAAGAAACAGAAAAGCGAAAACACAGCCAATTTGCTACTGCCTTGAAAGGCTATAAACATGCGAAACCATATCATCTCAATAGACGTCAACCATGGCTGGGTACAAGGTATGATTTTAGTCAGTCACTTTATCTCGCAAAAGTGGCACCCTATGACACTTGGACACCTGCTTTAGAACCAGATCCTAATTTTATTGCTGACTGTATGCCTGAGCCTATTGTCAAAGAGTCAAAAGAGAATACTACATCATGTATAGGACCAGTATATCCTTCACCCACTTCCATATCTGCACTTCCAAGTCCCACCGCTTCACCCACTTTTTCACCTTCCAACGACCTAGAATTTAACTCTGCTTTCTATTTGAATTTGCTCAACAAATATTGCTTTTACACTTCAAATGACGAGAATACAAGTACTCTCCCGCAAACACCCTTACAGCCATTCATTGAAGAAGATAATTCTCCCTATGAACAACTATAAACTGTAGAAAATTTTCCATTTTTCCATATTATTACGTAATAAATAAAAGTGTAATCTAGTACCTATATCCGATAATCATAATTGAAACAAGCGTCACCAGGGGAAATCAGAAGAGAGATTACCTACACCATCTACCTGAGATTAAATAAATTACCTTTTATTAGCAATGTAAACTAAAATACCACTGCTTAATTTCATTCCCGCCATTCAAGGCTTTGACATTTACGGTATTTGTTATGCTTTTATGATCAGCAATAACACTGCTGGTGTAACATAAAAAATTAATTAAAGCATTACTTTGTATGTACTTTGCGTATAGGAAGATTAAAGAGAGCCGCTTCAATTGAAGGCGATTTGACATATATATTTAATACAACGCGTTTTCGCTCAATTATGAATAATACGCAAAATAAAAGGTGCTCATGCACACCAATAAACTCCGGGTGTTTAATTATGATCGGAGCGAGTCTTCAGACTCAATTAATCTAAATGAATGATAGAACCCTTTTCATAGTCTAGATACTAAGCACTCTGACTCATGTTTTTTTTTTTTTTTCTATTTTCATACAAGTTTTATTGAAAACAAAAAACTATATAATTACGTTTTACAAGGACCAGGTGATGGGAAGAACACCTTTACTGAGCGCGCCAAGTTTTTTGAAAGCAGAGGGACTAAGATCAATATCGCCTGGACCACAACTGGGACATGTATCTACAACCTTGACAGTGACAGAACCTTTTTCACCCTTGATTGTAATTGATTTGCCACAATAGTCACTACCAGAGCCACTACCCATCAAATTTTCAGAAAGAGCAGCAACCATTTCACTGTTGGAATTAGTATCGCCACAGGAACCTAACCCAACATCATAGTACGTGGCATCACCCGAATAAGATTTGCGTGCCTCAAGAATAGGTCTAGCTTGAACCATGGAGAAGATGAAAGCAATCATGAGAGTAGCAACAAAGAACTTCATTTTTTAATATAAAATAAATGCGAGATGAGATGAAAGATATGTAGTATAAATAGAAACGACCAGCGCTCAATGAGAGGAGGGGGGAATATAATAAAGAATTAAAAGATGAAAAAGACAAGATCGTGGGCCTATTTATATATGTTGTCTCAAAGTAAAGGGGGCCCATCTTTTCATGGATGAACTGGTCCCCACTGCCAGGAGTAGTAAAGGATGAAATGCATCTTTTCCACCATTGGTTTACGGAATTTGAATTCTTGATGGTCTTAATTTGCTTCCTATAATAGTTCTCGAACGATACCTATGTCGAGCACTATTATTATCATTACAAAAAAAAGAGCAAGTATAGTCAATTACATCAGAAAATTTTACATTTTACATATTTCATTGATTTTTTCCTTGTGGAAAACAACGTGGTCATGCTTGCATTTATCCATACGGGAAAGAGAAAAACTTACTAAGTTTAATATTTAGCGCTGTAACTCACATTTTTTTTTTTTTTTAGTTAATTGAATATGCCATATTTATCATTGTTACCCTTCAAGAGTTCTAGACAGGTACATTGTATCTTATTGGCTTATAAGGTATAAACAAACAAAAAAAAAAAAAAACAAGGGCCGCTTTACTTTTTTTTTTTTCCTTCTGGGAATAATCTCCGGGACAGCTAAATTAAAAAACAGATGATGGCAGCACCCTCTTCCATGTATATAATATATATTTGAGGTACAAGTTTTGATTGTTTATTTTTTTTTTTTTTTTAGCCGGTCGAACGATTATTTTTTTTTTTTTTTCAATTCGATCGACTTGAAATGCTTGCCCAAGCTGGTTCAAATATCTAAGAGGAGAATAACGTAGCTGACTTGCCCTGTTGGTATTAAGTTATGATGGTTAGAGGAATTTTATCACCAATGGAAACAATAAAACAAATATGACATATAGCAGGCCACCTAAGCATTCAGGTAAATAATACTAGTTAAAGTACTCCAAGTGTTGGAGCGATTTTGTTTAAGAGGAAACATAAAGGCTCGAATTCAGTTGTTAAGTGTCAAATATAGGCGGATTTCTGTTGACTGGCTTGAAAAGAACAGCCAAATTAATATAATTATTAATACAGGTGGCTCATTAATGGTCAAATTGACTGAAAAAAGTATTTCTGTTTAACTCTGTATAAGTACTGTTCTAGTTCAATATGCTGTAATGTAATATAGCGTTACCACTTGGCAGGGAATTCTCAGTTGCATGATATGTATAAATATATGATGATATGGCTCTTCTTATACCAAGGATTTTTATTAGTAAAGATTATGTGTTTAATCATAACAGTATACATTTGTGGAAGTTTTACGCCTTAGCCACATCAAATGATTAGTCCAAAATTTTTATTTCTGGTTATATTCTCCAAAATTATAACTTTTTCCCTTAGAATTACTAGACACTAACGTTAAGCCGATGTTAAAACAACTCAGCCTTCAAAATATAAAAAGAGTACCTATAAAAGAGATGCTTTAGGTTCCTTGGCTTTTTTTTTTTTTTTTTTTTTTTTTGTTGTCTTCACTTAACAATGATATTTACAAAAGCAGTATTATTCTCTTTATTTTCAATTACATTGGCTTTACCCGTAGCCAAAAAACCCTCTGCTATTACAATTCCTTTGCGTACAAGGTCCAAGCGTTCTGAGCCCCATGCTGTCAGTGCAACTTTGTTTGATTCAGCAGTAGAATTCTATACTACTATTCAGGTAGGAACACCTCCAAAGGATTTCAATGTCATAATTGATACTGGAAGGTAAAGAAAAAAAAAACATAGTTCATTATGTCAAACCTAAACCCCATATGTACTTTTGTAGTTCCTTACTTTGGTTACAAGGACAAGACTGTTCACCTGCCGATTGTCCTTTCGAGCGTTACTCTAATTCTAATTCATCTACAGCTATTGCCACCAACTACTTGCTCAATATCAGTTATGCTGGAGGAGGAGGTGCTTTTGGTAAATTTTATCAAGACACTGTCTCATTAGCTGGCCTTACAGTTCCTCATCAATATGTCGGATCTTCAAGGACCAACGGCAGTATTACAAGCGCTACATCAGAATTACAACAAGAGGGCCTAATGGGTCTAGGTTTTCCAACTAATATTACCACCACTGACCCCAATAATAAAACCCTTTATGATCCATTTGTATTTCAGCTAGTCAAGAACAATCTGATACCTGAACCTATCTTCTCATATGCACTTGGCCCAGCAGGCGTTATTGCAGATGGCGGTGAGCTTGTGTTGGGTGGCATTAACCCCGAAAAGTACATTGGGGAAATCAATTATGTTCCAGTAACACCACAAAAGCTTAGGGATAATTCTACTGCTTATTTGTACTGGCAATCCATTGCTCAAGACCTGCGCATCACTCGAAACAATAGCGCTGATGAAAAACAGACAGACGTAGTTTTTACTAACAGCAGCTCTACTTACCTTGCTATTATGGATACAGGAACTACCCTCTCTTACATGAGCTCTAATTTCTCAGCAAGTTTATATCAAAGTGTTACTGGTTTGACTCATCCAACAATCATTAGTGATTCCAGTTTCTGGGAAATTGACTGTGCCTTCATAAATTCTACTGACTTTATGCAAATAAGCCTCACACACAACAGTGATGGTTCTGCAGAAGATAAGCCATTAAAACTGCGCGCTCCTGTATCCAGCTTTGTACTTCCCTACAATGAAACTACATGTGCTTGGAGTATTCTTGTAAACAATGGAATTCACGGGGTTGGCGATTCTCAAATTTTGCTTGGTCAAAACTTTTTGAGAAACTTTTATGTTGTCAACAATATGTCTGTTCCATCGATGGGCTTTGCAGCCTCCGCCAACGATTCAGGAGAAGTCATTTGGTAACACTGATATTATTCGTTCTTTATAAAGATTGTATTATATAATAATAAACTAAATACACCGCAACAGTACGCTAAGTCAAAGTTGCAACAGTAGAGCGTAGTCTAATATATATAATTTAACTTATCCATAAGGTATTTAGCTATACACGGGCAGTAAAATCAGCAAAGCGCATCAACACTTACATACACACCGTTTATATATTGCTAACCCGAACCGGAAGCTCCAAGATTAGTCATTTAGTAAAAAAATTAGTACTATGAATTCATAGTATAACAAAACAGTGCAAACATAATTGTTAAAGAAAAAGGAATTTAATAGCATGATTTTGTGAGTGAAGGACATTCTAACCTATTAATTTGTGCGCGCTTGTTACAACTTGATGGTTATATCGCAAATGCAATCAAAAAAATTCCTTTTTTTTCGGGCCAATACACAAAAACTTGAAAAATAATAATTTAGCAAAAATCGATGATTTTACATTTTCGGAAGATCTTGTACTGTTGTATTAAGGGTTAATTTGCGAACAAAAAAAACAGAGGAATCAAAACAAAGCTTCCAGGAATGTCGCTTAGACCCGCCGTTGGTCACTCCGGTATACCTCTGCAGCAACTCTGTTTTTATTAGGCAGGAAATGCACTTTGCTATCCAACGTGTAAACTAGTTAACAAGGAGTTTGTCTCTGGCAAGATAACCGAGATCAATTCATGGACCCTGTTAATAGCTTCGTCCGGCTGTTTCTTTTTAACAAATTTATCTCATACTTTATCAGGCAATACACCTGGGGATGCGATTATACGTGATGAATTTCATAGCTATTCATTTAATATTTCAATATTAGGGAATGTTTAATAGAAGCAAAGCAAAAATTGCATTGCCTTTTTTTTTTATACAAGTATTCTAAATGACAGGTAGAAGAGCGATATTTGAAATACCCACTCACACGCTCCAAGTGAATGACTGAGCGTATATTATTATATATTTACCACGGCAGCATGCTTATGCTTAACCATAAGAGGGGCTCGATTATATCCCTAATCATCAATTTTAAAATACAACCCGATCATCGTATGCTGTACCTCCATTAAAAACCGAGGCAAAAATCTTTTCCATTAGGTGAGTCATTAATGCAAGTTTCCCACATTCCTTTTTTGGCTCAAGTTAATGATAGTAATACTCAATATCTATTCATAAAAAAAGTGCTCGTATAGGAATTAAGGAGTGGCGCCAGGCTTTTTTTTTTGTTTCGCTGATTTCTGTTGGGCCCATGCTTGAAATTAAATTCATCGTTTTTAGTTTTGATTATCAGATTCTTTTTATCAGATCTAACGGAGTCCAAAAACCATCATCATTCAAAGGATTATAAATCGCTAGTTACATTACTGAGTATTAGCTGACGATTACTGTTTGGTTGATGATATAAATTTGAAAAGTTGTTTTTTTTAGTGCTGTTTATAAGATAACAAACAGTGTTTAGGGATGCTTATTTCTTTGTAATATCTTGAAAAAAAAAAAGATCTGATAAAAATAACAAAAGATTGAAATGGCGATATTTGGTGTATTTTTGTGTAATGATGAGTTTATATTATTAAAAAGTACTTTTTTTTTTTTTTAGATAATAATAGTGGTATGGGTAGGTGTATGATTTAATTTACGTAAAATAGTAGCCTTTTTTTTTTGCCATTCTTGCTCGGAATCTTGTATGCGACGTACAATATCTTCTTCACATAATAGCCCATTTCCTACAACATAGGACTTTGCAAATGAATATTTCCACAACACTTGACTGTTCACCCCTGAACCTTCAAGCATGAGTCGTAAGCTAGACAAACGAGTTTGACATTCATGTGTATGCGCTTTAACATAATTCAGGAGATGGTCTGATATTTGCGCTTTTCCTTGTACAATGTAATCTAAAATAGGTTCTGATAATGGATCATATTTGAAGCATCCCGCCTTTCTCAGTAGTTCATGTAGCCGCTTGAAGCTGGTTTCATAAATTTGTGTTTGCTTTAGATGCTGAACAAAACCAGAAACTATCCAATCAAGAGTTACGCGAACCCATAAAACATTCATCTTAGGAGCTGCAGGAAGAGCAGAACAGGATCCGAGGGGCTTGTATTCGCTGTAGCTGTAGGGCAAATGTAAGGGTGAATGTTGAGCTTGGTTTTCAGTATATTTGGTCTTTAATTGATTATAGTAGTCTGACTTTTCGTAAGTCATTGAGAGGATAAGGCCCTTGTCGCCCAAATATCGACGATGTTTGTCGCCTTGGATCTCTGAAGTTTGGTTCCAGGAAGGTAACTCATACGTCTTTTCTATTGAGGCATTATACCGGTAATGATAGAATAACATGGCTTGATCTTGTGGGCTTAAAATATTCACCCTATGATCATCTGCCAAGTCTTCCTTGGAAAAGTCAAACCAGCTAGAGAAATGAACATTTAATAAGCGATGAAAAGCACTTGATCGCCTGTCTGAAGTATTTTCTAAGCATAGCAAAGTGCCTTGTTTGGGCTTGAATTCAATTACATGATGGACAGAATCAAAATGAGTTGGGAATAATTCAATGTATTTGTCTTGACTTCCTTCTAACTTGACCATAATTGTTTCCTTGCTAGATTTTATTTGCTGATATATATGATAGTTCACCATCATTTGAAATTTCTTACATACATATCGCAGCGGATACACCTCCCCATAGGAAAGAAAAGAGAATATATTGTAGATTATTTCTGGAGCAATTGTTTCAAGGGAAGTCAGCATAGTTGTGCAAATAAAAGAAAAGAAAAGACTGGAAGAACTGTGGGAAATACTCCTTAATATAGGAAACCATATTTTTTTTTTTTTTGTTTTAGCCGATTCAAAATCGAAATCAAACTCAATTTAAATTTGTAGAACTTCAGAAGATCGTTTTTTTAGCTTATCAGATGTAACTTTCAAACCAATTTTCTTTGCCCACAGACATTTTTTATTTACACCGCGTTTGTAATAGCTATGATTCAAAAATCTTATAACAGTCTGTTGAAAAAAAATACGATTTGGTAGTCTTAAAAGATTGTTTACATTACTAATCTTCGCTAGGTAGTTTATCTGATTAGAGTAAGAGCTTGAGTTAAAACTCAGTACTACAAGAAAGGATGTGGTTGTTTCATTTTGCTTTTTCTTTTTTTTTTTTTTTGTTAAATATGCCAAACTCAAAGCCAGTTTATAAAAAGAAAAAGATACCTTGCGAAGGTGAGTACTTCAAAAACAGTTATTCATCTTTGATTGTCTAATGAACATATCAAATTAGTTTGTCGAGATCAAAAAAGAAAGTGCAGTGGTCAGGACCCTTGTGAGAGGTACTTTTAGTTTTTCTTTTTTTAATTAGATAGAGAGATTAACTTTTCAATAGATGTCAAAAGCTAGGTATTCAATGCTTATACAGAAACATTCACTCTCCTCGAGATGTCGAATGTATTGAATTAGCAATGCAAGCACATCTACTATCACAAGTCGAAACACTCAATGCACAAATTAAAGAAATGGAGACATTAATGAACAACCTAAGAGATAAGAGTCCTTCCCTTAGTTTACTCTCTTTGCCAGACGATACGGATTCAAGCACTTTGGCAGACTTCCCGATACCCTGCATCGTGTCTCTCAACAATTTTGTACTTCCAGAAGCTCTGTGTCATGGGTATATTAAACCATACCCACTTATCGAATCCAAAGAGCATAACGTTTACGCTCACATAGCACATATAATAAGAGAGAAAAAAAAAGAAGATGAGCAACGTCAACCAACACCATGGATAGTAACACTGCGAAAGGATCAACTGTCTATTGAAACAAAAGTAACAACATATACCGATCTTATGAACAACTTATACAACATGCTTTCAACCGCAGAACTTTGTAATCAGATACCTTCTTTGTTTAACAGATTCTCTCAAAAAAACGCATGGCTAAGCCATTTGAACGTATTTATTCGCAAAAAATATGGCAGCGTACATTGCAGAAACGTCGCTCGATCTGTGCGCATTTTTGTAACCCCATCTCACGTCAATGACCTGGCTCTCACAAAACCGCCTGATTCTATCCAGACAACAACAATAAAATTGATACGTGCTTATTTCCGCTGTTTACATCTGCAGCATCTAGCCATTCATGCCAAGACGTTTATTAAACTTTTTGTGGAAGACGAACATGCGGCTGCAGCCTCCCCTGCCACAATGGCACTTTGCGCAGCCATTTGCACCATGCGTTGCAAACATGTGGCTGATTGCCTTCCCTCAATTGCACTCGTGGAATACGGTAACTTTTATTTTGAGCAAGCAAAAGAGCTTGTATCTGATATGTTTGACAAGTGTAATCTGGAGACACTTACCACATACACATTTATGACGAGCTACAAGCTAGCAATATCACAGTACAACGAAGCACAAATTTACGCCGATTTAGCGGAACGTATGGCAACGGTCCTTGCGACACGATATGGGTCAATTCCTATAAATGACAAAGCTCAACAGGGTGAAGCTGTTCATTTCAGTCGATTAAGAAATTACTTGCATAGTATACAGACATACAAACAAGTCACAGTAGCCTACGATCCAGCAATCGATAACTCAATAAAGCGACTTGATTTGTTATTTTGCACGCTTCTTAATCGAACAGAAGGCAAATGGGATGTATCCGAGGATGATTCAATACAGGAAAAATGGTTTGCCAAAATGCACACAAAAATCATTCAATTACACCGATTACAATATGATGCTTCACAAACTTTAGAAACCTTTGATTTAACTTCTATGATCTTGTTACTGTGTCACCAAGTTGAAATGGCAATCCGTCATTGGTACTACGTGATGATCCCAGATGAATTTAGACTGTCGTTGCCATTATTTGATTCAAACATTAGCTCAAGTGAATTCTTTACTACACTGGAGCGTGAATGTGCTCATAGTGCAATACCTGCTTTGACTACCTTAGCGGCGTACGAAGAGTGGCTTACAATGGGTCAGTCGTATATGCCTAAAAAACCACCCGTCCCTGGTGAAGGCTGGAATGAACTACCCAAGTTTTGGAATGGGGGCAGAACCGCATTTTGTCCAGTCTCGCCCAAATGGGAAGCACGTATTCGGAAACTTAACGATTTCAGAGATGCTATGGAGTATGATGGCACAGATGATGAGTTCTTTCAAGCGGTATGCAGTATCGTTACTCCAGGAAACTCACGTCTTGATGAAAAAGTGATTTTATTGAACCTTCATGCAGCCTTTAATACTGTGCAACTAATTCAGTTTTTAAGATCAAGGTCGACTGATTGCTATTTCGATATGCGTTATTTGATTAACGCTTGGCAGTTTTTGATACGAGTTTCAAGGTTGAAGAAGAAACTAACATTAAAGGTACAAGGAATGATACCTCGTGTTCATGAACACCTAAACCTATGTATGCTCATTATTCAAGAGGAACTACAACTCCAACCATATCAAGGGACAATGAGTGAATATGCCACACAGATGGAGAAAGACTTGAGAGATGAAGTGGACGATGACGAAGAATTATGTACTTGCACTGCCTGCCCAGATATTCCATTGTAAATAGACCCATGCTGTATATAAAACAAAGCCTTATTGAAATAAACTGTTATCTTTTTTTTTTTTTTTTTTTTTTTTTTGAAAAAAAAAAAATTTTAACCCCATTTAAAAAAGTTTTTTTTTTTTTTTTTTTTTATTATTTTTCTTTTTCTTTCTTCTCTAAAATAATGAAACTTTTT
>JNEK01001592.1:0-24197 GCA_000697295.1 Mucor indicus B7402
ACGTGTTGTAAATAAGTAAGGGATCAAATGTTTTTATATTTTCAGAAATGCTCCCTATTTCTGCCACCCACCCACCCACCCCTATTTAGTAAGAAATACTACTTACTAGTTTCAAATCACGATGAACTATGTTGCGTTCGTGCATGTATTGTACACTACTTATTAATTGGGCAAAAAACCGCTTTGAATCTTTCTCTTTAAGAAAACGATGAGCCAATATGTACTCAAATAATTCTCCACCTATTAATAAGTAATGTTAGTATCTATTGTTAGTTTTGTCTTTTCTAGTTTTACCTGAAGCATATTCCAAAATTATACCAATATATTTCTCAGTTTCGACAACATTATAGAGCTTGACGATATTGGGATGTTGGAGTACCTAAAGTAAACAAAAGTATGTGAGTTAATAACTTATCCAAGCTTCTATGATTAAACATTTTACTTTCAAGACAGATATTTCTCTCTCGACTTTATTTAGGCGGCTGTCCGATCCATCGCCATCCTTTTTTATGAGTTTTATAGCAACCTAAGAGTATTATGAGTTTATAGATATTCTCTATCCTACAGGATTTGGTTGAATACCTCTTGCCCAGTTTCAGCGTGAACACCGAGTTTAACTTTCCCAAACTCTCCTTCACCAAGTGTTTGTAATAACTTATATGGACCAAGTCTATTTTGCTTTTTTTTCAGCGACTGGATTGATGAAATAGTTGCTGAATTTACTTTATGATTAACGACCGTTGTATTGGTCATGATAGGCACTCGAATTTAATGTAACTATCTTAAAGCCTGATAAACGAGACAGTTGTTATATTCAAAAAAAAAAAAAAAAAAAAAAAAAAAAAAAAAAAAAAAAAAAAAAAAAAAAAAATTTTTAAAAAAAAAAAAAAAAAAAAAAAAAAAAAAAAAAAAAAAAAAAAAAAAAAAAAGAGAGAACTGAAAAGGAAAACCTCTTTTGCAATAACTTCATAAATGTAAATTCCATTCCTTCCCTTGTCTATATATAACATAAATCACGTATAACAGCCTGTTTAGAAAAAGCCTACAAGCCATTTATACTTTCGAAAGAGGAGCGTCTGCTACCTTTTGTTATTGTTTTTTAGAAAAAATCATATAGTACTTAATAAACAGCAACTTTTTGCAAGAAAAAGAAAAAAGGCTAACTAAGGAGTCTACATACGAAGGATTTATCACCGTAATTACGACTGTATTTAACAATAATTATATTATGTTATCAATCATTTGAATAGAGAAACCCGCAAACACATGCTTTTTCCGTAAGCATTAAACAAAGAGCTTGTTATGATACCTTCACACATTCGATGTATATATACCTGCAGTAATACTGCCGTCATATTTTCATGGCTAATAAAACTGACTGGAAATTGATAGATGTTGTATTTAATCTTCTAATATTACAAATGGTAAGATCAAATAATTCGCTTCTTTTTTACACCAAACTTTTGGTTAGTACAATAACAAATTAACAATCAAAAGATCTGTGGTTCAGTCCCAGACAAATGAGATCGAACACTTGTTAAAATACTGGTTAAGTGAAAAAAATTGCCATTGTCAACATTTAAAGAAGATCATCAGTGCCATGCGCAGCATTTAGTTGCTAAAATTTTTACCTTTGTCTATAAATTTTGTCTTCTGTCTATTAAAAATGCAAAGCTTCTATTGAGTCTTCTGTATTTTACTCTGTTAAGCAGTTTATGATTGTAGTTCATAAAAATCACCTTTTATTTGTTATTTTTTGCATAAGTAATAATTCATAGTTTATTTTGAGCAATTAGGTTCATAAATAACCCACCTGGCCTTTTTTTTTGACCTTTGGCTTTAAATTGGGGGCAGGAGGTGCAGCTATTTGAGGCTGCATCTGATTGGGGTTTGGGGTAAGAAGGGGGCCAGGAACCAAAGCGGGGAGGCTTACGGGAGGAGATGCCGCAAAAGAAGAAGTCTGGTTAATTTGTGAAAGCAGAGGCAGTGGAATAGCTGAAGAGCCACTAGGAGCAGAAGATTGGGCGCTCGTAGCCATGAGCAATTGCATCTGCCAGCTCAAGCATTGATGCTGCAGTATAAGTATTTGCTGGTCCCTTATTAGCTGCGCCAACAAAGAGTTGAAGCGATTCTGCTGATCGCCAGTTCTATCTAGAAAATTCTCAATTCTATCCAACCGCTCATTCTGTTGATGTTGTCCATGCAGCAATCGAATATGGATCTCCGTCATTCTAGCAACTACTTCTTTTTGTGAATCCACAAGGCTTGGTACAAGTTCTTCGTATTCTTGAAGTCTATCCGTAGAAGGGCTGTTTATAGCTGCTATGACCTCTTGTTGAAATTTCGCGAATTCAGCAGTTGCAAAAGGATTGTTGCGGGTACTGTTCGACTTGGTATTAATGTAGCTATTTTCTTTCTTTAAGTGCAAGTATACAGCAGCGTCTTGTAAAATAATTCTTCTGCATCGAACCAAGAGTCTCAAGAAACCTTTCTTTGCTGTGTCGAGGCTACTTTGTACTATTGCTTCTTTTTCCTTGTGTTTCTTTCCTTTGGAATTTGAGTTTGTACCATCTTCCTCAACAAATTCAATTTCTTCTTCATCACTACTTATTTCAAGGACGTTACTTTCTACATCTTCATTTTCGTCAACTTCCCACATCTCCTTATCACAAGCATTCTGCCATTCGGAATCGTCAGCACCAAAATAATTTTCAATCCAGGGAAAAATCATTCTTTGAAGACTTATAGGCGGGGAAACACTGTTTCGTGGTAGGCCAAAAGGCTTATTCCAAAATCCTGTCATACCTCTTGCAAACTGCGATGGTAGTTTGCCAAGATAATGAGTCTCTAAACGACCAAGGTGATCTTTCCAGCCTCCCCCTCTTTTGATTAAATCAAAGGGGATTCCTAACGATTCAGCTTCCATGGCACCAGCGTGTCGACCTCCATGCGTGACTCTCGTTGTATAAATACCTTGGTCCATAAACACTATTTTTGCGGACTTCCACTGCAGAACACCACTGAGGCTTTTTTCAGGATCGTCACGACCACGTAAGACTTTCCAGTTATACCATCTTTCTTCCCTCAAAAAGTCTAGTCCATCCTACGGCGTTCAAGCAAAAAGCTAACGTTTAGTCTTCTATTGAGCTTAATTTTTTCAGCTTCATTATATTACCTGAAGTAAGCTAAACATAAAAAAAGCAAAAGTACCAACTGGGCATCTGAAAACATTTTCATGGCGCATGGCGCAAGCAAATTTTACTTCTCCTTCTTTTAGTGTTTTGCCTTTATCCAGACTGAAAATCAAAGCTACAGCTTATTGGGCTCCTCGATGTTGTTGTCTTCGGATCACATTACAAAAGTAGCCAGCAAAGTTGAGGTTTCTTAGGTCTTGATTGCGAAGAAGCATGTGATGGCGGGATGAAATAGAAAACATTTCGCGTAAGCTTGTTTCACCATTGGAGATCCAAAGTGTCTCTAGAATCTTGATAAGCTCACCAGGCTTGTATGAGTCTCGAATCACACAATGAGCGGCTCTATTACCTCTTGTTTGTACTTGATCGTATACAAGATTTCGTTCATACTCTTTAATCAAATCCACTAGTTCTTTAGTCTTTGGGGCGGACCAAGGAACAACTCGATACTCAGACTGGAGTTCATATAGAAACATTATGGCCTTTTTATATTGATTAACAGACTCAATACTTAACGGAACCTCGATTATTTTTCTTTTGCCACCTCTGGTTGATGGAGCAGCTTCTGTCACTATAACAAAAATCAAAAACGTGTTGAGTAAATAGACATAATATAGAAGTTTTCTTTTTTTTTTTCGATAATGATTCTTACTCTCAGACAAAGTCATTGAAGGACTGTCACTTCCGTTTTGTAAATATATTTGAGTTCTTAAATCAGTACCGACCAAGATATTCTTCTTGCAAGTACGTCGAAAAACAAATTCAGTGAAAAAAGCATTTACAAGACTAGATGGACCAACTGTGTAAGGGTATTGACTATCGCTGTCAAACCTATGTCTGTTGCTGTCGCAAAAAGCCTAAAAGTTAGCAGATATATGCATTTAGGTAACTGATAATGATGAAAAAGTTAAATAGTTATAGTAGTTATTTACCTTCCAATGAGCTAACGGCTGTCTATACGCCAAAGCAGTTGCTGGGCGAACTTTCCTTGGTATTACCTCCATCGTATAGTCAATTTCATTCATGATACTTGGGTTTTCATTGTTAATATTGGTATTAGGAGGCGCTTGGTTTGTATTCAAGTTACTGGAGCTAGGAACTTCGGTAACATTAGCAGTCCCGGCTTGTTCGGCCTTCTTTGGGCTGCCCTTACGCTTTTTTGGGAGCATAGCTTCAGTTGAAGCTTCTTCAACAACGGTGTTGGGGAGAATCTTTATTAACTCTGTTAGTTTTCTCTTATAAATTATGTTAAAAGGATCCAATCATTGGTACCTGAATATCATTGTTCGAACCTGTAGCCTGTTGGTTATCAATAAATTCTTCCAATTCTTCTTCGCTTGGCTTTAAATCAGAGCAAAAAGTGAGTGCCAATGATGGTTCATTGACAAAGGAAGCAAAAGATGACGAAGAAAAAATTGTCATTGATACGACAGAAAACACGAAAGCCCCTCCTTCACAAGAGTTCATTGAAGAAGATCACAACGAAAAAAACAATAGACATCGATTCAGTTCCTCTCGTCTCACACCTATCTACATGCTCCAGTGCTACCACTGACGAGCACGATGCTGAAGTCGCTAGACTCACAAGCAGCAAAAAATAAAGTATTGATTCTAGCAGTAGCCACAGCGGATATTCTCCTCTTCCAACGACGATAGCGTTGCGACCTGAGACACCCGAAGTCAACTTTCTGCGTTCCAAATTTGAACAGCTCAGTAATGGCAGTAAAGAAGATGAACATCAACAACAGCGCAAAAAATCAGCCGATGCATCGCGTAATATGAAAGAATGGAAACTCAGAGGTCCTGTTGGTTCCAAAGTCAAGTCCATGGTAGACATGTTCATGGATGAAATCTTTAATCGATGGGAATTTTAATGTTGACGCTTCTGTTGTTCATATAAAGCCCTGCTTTCTTCTGAATACATGTCATAATAAAAAAAGGGATCGGTGATGACGGGATCATCATGGGTGCCATAGGCTTTTTGTACGAAATCAAACATGTAGGTAAAGAGTGCTTCAGGATTGTTAGTGATTTCGTCATTGGATGTTGATGCAATTGCTTTATCGTATATACTTTTCTTTTCAGCTATAGAATGCAATGTATAAGTCGAAAAGAAAAAAAAAATGTTTGTAATCTTTCTTTTTACGATCTGATAAGACTTGATATGCTCGACTAACAAATGAAAGAGTTGAGTGGTGCATAAAGACTAGATGTCGCCTTTTTTTTTAAAAAAAAACCTGATCTGTTTAAACTGTATTTATATTTAGCATAACTGACATTAGAGAAGTTTATAGTTGGCTTGTACCTTTTCCGCTGCCTCTTTTGAAGTGTTTTTGTCAGGGTGGTATTTTAATGCTAGTTTCCGATAGGCTTTCTTGATCTCTTCTTCATCTGCTTTATTGGTAATATTCAGTACTTGGTAGTAATCGTCACTTAGCATTTCGTAAAAAAAAACAAGAAACAAAAACCACAATCACTTGTGAATAATAATGCAAAGCGGTAGTTTTTTTTTTTTTTTAGACCAATAAGATGGATCTGGTAACAGAGACGGTTTATGAAGCATTAGCTGTACAACACAGACCCTTTTCATTTCGGCTGTTCTCACACTTTCGTCAATCAAGATTTTTTTTTTTTTCGTGTTAACCGTTCATCTTGTCACTGTATTTAATCCAGAAAAAGCTGAGAGGATGCGCAAAAAAATGCATTTTGTAATGGCTTGTTAAATTTCGCGCTTGGCTTACCTAGCTCAGCAGCAATTGTTCTTGAAAATATGCGTTCAACAAGCTCTTTTGAATTGCTTGAAATCTGCTGCTTTGTTCATGTCCAATAGTGTCACTTTGGCTTCCAAATGTGGTAAAACTGCGGATATAATGTATCAAGTATATGCAACACATTTAATCGACCTCTTTTGCCTTCAAGGTGTCATCAAGAAAACACAGTAACAGCAACAAGATAACACTGTTGCACTTAGTAGAAATTAAATGTCCACATTATCGAGGACCGCCGAAATTTTTTGGAGAGACATTGAAAGTTTTTGCAGAAAAAACCAACCCTGTTGAAAGTATCCTTGGATGATTGTTTTTCATATAAGTAAAATCGATGCTTCTAATGATTCTCACTGGAGCTGCATGTGAATCAAAATTATTGTGTGAAGGATTTAAAACGGCCCCACCTTTACCAGTACCCTGGTATTATTAACCTGGAGAAGGTGATTTACTTTAATAGTCTGCCTCACAGAAATAAAGCGACTAAAATAAAATGAGGCGAATTTCAAACTGATTTTGCTAAGGAGCCCAAGGTTGTACCAGCGGAATAAAAATAAACAAAAGCGCAGGCAAAGTGCGCGTGTGTCATACCTGATCTCCAAATAAGCATTAAAAAAGAGGATTGTTCTTGTTCTTTTTTTTTTTTTTTTTTTTTTTTTTTTTGTTTATTTATTCTTATATTATGACGAGACAACCTGCATTCCAACATGTACCTCACGAGATCTTACAGAAAATCTTCAGTCCCTTGGCAAAAGAAACTCTGCGCCAATGTCAATTCGTGTGCCGATCTTGGTATTTAACAGCTCATCTCTTGATCATGAGTGAGATATTTCTTCGAAGATCTGCAGCAATAAAACAGTTTTTGCGTTCTATTCAGGTCAATCAGCATCCCCTTTATTTGGATGCAGTACGAACTCTTACTATAGACAACAGCTCTTCGAGGGGAAAAGCTGTAGAGCTCACAAAAGAAGATATTATGCAGCTTGTGTGCCAGTTTCCATACCTAAAGCAGATACATATCGGTCTTCTTCAGTTCCCTTTGGAAAGCATCAACGATGAAGAGCTATGTGAGGCCATATCAAGAAACTGTCCTGAGCTCGAATGCATTTCGATCGGCGAAGGTCTTTTACAATCACAGAGAAATGTCAAGTCCTATTATGACATAGCATATAAATTGCGACATCAGTGGACGAAGATTACAGTCAGAATTTCCAGAAAGACAGGCAAACAAGTGATGAGTGAGGAAAAAACGCTTCAGTTTTTATCCAGCTTACCGCGTTTGAAAGAAGTAGACGTTCAATCTTATTTAGGGCCCATAGCTATGGAGAGCTACTTGACAATGATCAAACATCTTCCTCCTTTAGAAGAGTTCAAGTGCAAAACAAAAAGCGATCGAGAGAATTTTGTGGAGAGATATCTATGGGCAAATGACAATGAAGGAAAGGAACTGCTTTTGAACAAGTTAGCCAGTATCAAGTCTTTTACCGTATACAATGATTGCACTGGCAAGTTATGCGTACACTTGATACATTTCATCACTCAGTATCTCACTGGTTTAGAAGCTCTTGATTATACGTGTACACAAATTTGGAATTTCGATGCAGAGGTTAAAAACGCTTTCTGTAACGTGTTATTGGATTTCGCTAATCGATTACCATCGTACAGTATTACAATACCAAGCACAAGTAATGCAGCTAGTATTTTAAACTTTATAGAAGCAGCGTCACAAAGGGCCCACGACCTTCTTCCAAACCATATCAAATATGTAGAAAGGTATCTAAAAATACACTTGTCTGCCTCCGACTCCTTTTTCGCCATGACTATACAGTCAAGAAAAATAGACGATCAGCGGATATCACGATCAATGGAACTTTGGAGCCCGAATCCACGACTTTACAACGGACTTTTTGAAAAAATAGTGGAAGCAATGGCTTTTACACACAATATTTACGATCTTGAACTGTTGGTTTCTAAAACTGCCTATGTTGACAATAAATTTCCACTAAGGTTTTTCCCTGCTTTTGAGACCCTTCTAAATGGCCTCCCTTCTTTGACAAAGCTGGTGTTGACCACGCCTAGTTTACATCATAATACAAATTATACTCCTACGACAGCAAGATACCCTAACATAAAACACTTGGAAATGAATATCCATTTTAACACAGGCAGAACAAAAGTGATTGGAGATATCATTTCCATGTTTCCGGGTGTAAAATCTTTGATACTTCACTATTATTGCGGTTCTTTTATACGAAGACATGTTCGATACGATCTTTTATTGGATGAAATGGAGCTGAAAGAGCTTCACTTCGACATCACTTCAGTTTACGATAGAATAAAGCAAATAAATACTGAGCAGCACGACAGACTTCTCGACTCTTTCTTCATCATCAACATACATCTTTTGGGTGAACAAAGATATCGCTTTTTTAAAGTTTTTCAGGAAGGTTATTTCCAAATGAAGGAAATTGATGAACAAGACTTGACACAAGCCGCCGCCGGAAAAGAATACTTTCAAATCTGCATAACTGTAAAGGACTTGAAATTGCTGAAGATCTATTATGCAAACCCTAGGTTTTTCATAAACAGCAGCTTTGATGCATATTTTCAAGATGGCTTTCACGACGTTATGGAAGCTCAAGTATGCCTTTTTGAATGATTTGAAAAGAAAAGAAAAATATTACCCCCTAACCATGTATCATAGTGATACACTAATATCTACTACTTCTTATAATAAATAAAAAAGCTCTTGTAAAGTGACATATTATTTCTGCTTAGGATACTCCAAGTAGGCAGGAATTCATCATTTATGCTATAGATGCCAGAAAGAGAGGAAAAATGCTTGTGTATCAAGGACGCAAACTTAATAAGCATCAAAAGGTGCGTCTGTCTATGGAAAGACTTAGAATGAACGGTCAAAACTGCCAAAGTAGTATGTCTGTCGGACCTCTCTACATGCAATGATAATCTTTTTATTTTGAATGAAGTGTTTATTTGTTTTGGTTCTTCTTATTAGTTTTAGTAGTCTTCTTTACTTGACTATCTCCAGTTGCAATGCTTTTTCTTTTTGTTTTCGCTTTTAAAGTTGTGTTCTTTAATATGTCGTCGATCATAACTTCACAACGTGTCTTTATTTCCAAAGCATACTCAGGCGTTGAGGTAAAGAGATCAGGGTATCTTACGCTACATTATCATTCTTTTCAATATCACTGTCTCTCATTTTAGTTAATCCGAGCTTACCTTAACCACATATATAACATAATATTCTTATGGCTTTCTTCTAAATTTTGCAACTGCTCAGCTGTCATTGGTGGTTTGTTAGGTAGCTTGATTATGTCGTCTAAAGTACAAATCTCGTTATTGCTGAACTTGCTTGCAAGTTTTATGATCAGGCTCTTCGAAGACTCAATGCGAGTACTAACTGGAGCAGTTACAAATTGATATCTATCTCGAAGGGGGATCTTTATATGCTCGATTAAATCCGCAATAATCTATGAATTATTGATTAATACACAATTCCCTTTTCCTTCCAATTGTACCTTTTGGTCTGTATAATTGCATAAGAAATAGTCGCCATTCAAAGAAGCCAAATCTTCAAATTTTTGCTTAAAGGGAATTTATTAATTGCTGTACCGTTTGATTTACTACAACTGACTTACCAGTAATCCTGAGAACTTTTCTTTTGGCATTTGTAAAGCGAAAAGTTCTAAAATATCTACCGTAGGTTGTAAGCCTGCCATCTGCAATAAACAAAAAGAAAATGCTTAATACACGTATGGGCAATTAAATACATGGATCACTTGCCTCAAGTGGAATAATGGGAGCATTTACGCATTCCTTTACATACTCCAAATCGTGAGGATACAAACTATACTTTCCTAGTTAAATTCTGTAGTATACAACACAAAAGCAAAACTTACGTCGTCACTTCACCATCACTATAAGCTGTACCAAATCTTCCAGCTCTTCCGGCAATCTGCTTTAGTTGAGGAATACTGATGTGGTTAAAAGTCCTCCCATTGTATTTCTGAACTGTGCTAAAGATAATGCGCTTGATATTTCTAAAAAGTAAAGTGCCGTTAGTATTATGGTTGTCAGGCAATTGATGTAATATTTACAAATTCAAGCCCATACCAACAGCGTCAGAGGCAACAAGTACATCAAAACCGCTTTCTGGATCATTAAATGCTTTCGCTTGAAGTGCTCTCGTTTCTATGTTTAAATTAGATAAGTATAAGAAGAAAAAAACAGAGCTCGTCTTCTTCTTACCAGGTGGTAAACCGCCATAGGCAACCGCGCATTTCAAGCCTGTCTTATCTTCAATGTTCTTCTTATGCTCAAATATATCTCTTCTGGAAAATGCAACTACACAATCGCCTTTCTTTACTGCGCTCAGGTCACCATTTAAGGATTTATCTACAACAGTAAAGGGCGTCAACCGTTCATATTCATTGACAATCACTTCTTCGTCCAACGTTTCACAAATCTTTTTGACAAGTGGTACAGCAGAAGCTTCACCACAGAGATGGATCTCTTTAGCCTTCAGGCCCAACAGGGCTTGTGTCCATGCCCACCCACGATCAGGGTCAGAAATTAACTGTATTTCATCAATTACTGCTACATCAAGTGTTCTATTCAATGTTGCCATTTCCACAGTTGAACTGGTCAGTGGTGCATATGGTGCAACTTCTTTTCTCTCTTCGCCTGTTAATAAATTGCATGGAATCCCTTTATTATTCATCTTCTCAAAAATTTCATGAGCAAGCAAACGTAAGGGACCGCAGTAAATGCCGGATTCTGCTCCTTCTAGTCTCTTTAAAGCTCGATAGGTCTTTCCACTATTTGTAGGCCCTACATGAAGGTATATCTTTCTACAGACAAAAAGAGCATGAGTACAAGTAGCGCACACCATAATTAAATTCAATACTAACCTTTTCATTTGTCGAGCTTCAGGAAACCATTCGCTAGGGAATCGTAGATCACTAATCTTCTTCAAAGAGTTGAAACGATCTACCATTTCTTCAGGCAAATGGGGTTCAGCATATGAAAGAAATGCTGACAGTAGCATCTTATCAATATATTCTACACGATCTAAAGTGAGCTTCTTTTTCGACATAAAATGCTGGAGATCTAATTACCTTGAGTATTCTCATCATTTAAATTCGCCAAAAGTTCTCTTGCTGAAATGCGAGGTATACTTCCCCTCAAAGCTGCAGTGACAAACGATCCAGAAATGTCTTTAAACAGTTCATTTTTAATGCCTAATCCCCTTGATTTCTTTTTCACTTCGGAATTGGTTTTGAATTTGTTCAATCTGTTTTGAAGATCTATGCAACGTTAAGTTAGATCTATGTCTCCATTGCTAACAGAAGCAGTATTTACTTCTCTCCATCCATTTTAGATTTTTTTTTGGTTCATAAAACTTTTCAAGTTTACCAAAAGGTAGCGCTCTATCCCTTTTGCTAGGCTGACGCAAGCATAAAGGAGTAGTCGAGAAGTAACGAGAAGGTTGAACAATAGCAAGGAATCGATATCGAAAAAACAATAGCGATCTTTGCATAGTAAAAGTTTGAGAGACAGAAGTGGTTTTTATTTCGAAACTGCCTTGCAAGTATACACCCCTGACTCTTCTAGTCACAGCAGTCCGCCAAAAAAATTTTTTTATGCTACGCCATTATGCGAACACAACACGCCCAATAAGCTCTTTCGGTTAGCACACAAAGTTGCACTTGACTACTTCATAGAAGTACAAAGGATCCACATGTAAACACAGTAGTGAAAAGCACTGTAAACAAAAGCTAAGGGTTAGCCGCATTTTCGTAACGAGAGGATTTACATAGTTTTTGGATTGGAGATCAGGTAAGCACAGCTCAAAAAGACTTTCCACTAATAGGCATCTATACATAAATTAGTACGTTCTAGTAAAAATAAGAGCTACAGTTATATGTTTTAAACGTTTCCACCAGTTAAAACAGTAAACTGCTATACCTAATACGCATGTATTGAACAAGAATGTTGCCATACCGTCGCGCCTTTTATTCATAATATATATAACATGTATCAAACCCAGCAGCCCGAGAAATTCTTGTCAAGTGCTCCATCAACAATAAATAAATAACTTTTTTCGCACAAAGCAACGATATATGTGTCTATTAATAGCTTCTCTCTCATATAGAAAGAGTAGCTAAAGTATGAAAATGAATATTGCCAAAGTCTGCATACGTTTCCTCCGTCAGCAACACCTCCTTCATATTATATAGTTTTAGGTTGAGAAATTCGAGGCTACTTATAGTTATAGACTGGAGTAAATCATTTTTTCCTATTGTAAGTCCTTCCAGATCAATGTCTGTGATGGTTCCCGTTTGAAATGACGTCCGCCACATAGTGATAATTTGTACAATTTCCTTCTGTTGTTTTCTAAACAAACAATTTCGATTACACCAAATGAATTATCGCTGTCGCCACCGTTATCCTTGTAGTCACCGCCTTCGTTATATCAAGGTACTTTTTTTATCATTGCTGCCATGGGTGTAATATCAACTGCAAGTGTTTTAGTGAATATTCCCCGAGTTCGAGTTGAAACGCGCCAATTTTGGTTTCCATAGACCGCAGAAGGCGTTGAATTCCAAATACTCCAAGTTTGGAAACATAAAGCTACACATATTTAGAAGCAATTGAAAAGAAGCGGTAGTGTTTGCATTTAGTATCAAGTTCGTCACCGATAGGAGACTATGGCCATCATATTTTTCATCAGATCCATTACTCTTTATCTGGCCTGTTTCCACAATGGTGTTTGGAATGGTCAAACAGACTTCTATTAGGGATGGTAAGTCTTTTAATAAGGCTTGATATCCTCGATCGTGGGGCCCAATGCGATCGCCAACTAGGCCTCTATGTCTATCGATTATCAGTATAAGACTACGTATGCTGCTCAAACAAAACGGTCTTGTCAATAGAATGCTAGCCATCATTTCCAGCTTGACATTGTTGTTTTTCAGTGACTGTTATAGTTCTGTAGTTCGGCGCTGCGCTTGATTATGCTTAGTCTTACATCTTCACCATTTCCTAGTTCTGAGTCGTCGACATAGTCTATTGCTAAACCCCCATCTTCGTTGTCTGATTAGCAATTCATTCGTTGAAAAGCTTTAAATAATACGAAAGGAAAGCACCCTTTCAACGATGAATACAATATTGTAAGTGATATGTCGCAGGAAGGTACACGAGATAGGTGGTCTAAGCACGTATTAAGATACAAACTTGGCCGTATGTCGCGAATGTCTTGGTTAGCGAGCGAGGTTGAAATAGAGAATGCTTCTAGCCCTGTGAGATAGTCCATCACAAATTTGGCAGTATTTAAGCAACAGACATTGCGATAATATAGAGACAAGTGTTCCATCTTTGACAGCCCTTCCACGATCATAGCCCGTTCCTCAGTTATCTTTGTCGCGAAATGCTCTCCGGGAAAATTTTCTCTATCATCAAGCAACCCACCCAACATCACGAGCTTTTCCAAATGTGGCAGTGACTCAAGTACTTTTAAGAATGCTTCAAGTGTGCTAAGTTCGTTCACGCCCCTCAAGATCAAATTCCGTAAGCAAGAATACCTAGATAGGGAAGACGCCAAGTTACCAATAAAGGGGGTCAACTTAATTGGATCGCCAATTTGTAACTCTGTCAATAACGGTCGCACCTTGCTCGAAGCCGTATACATTTTACTGGCACTAATGGCCCCAGGTTTTCTATCGACTACAAAGCCGTTTGCATAAAATTTCTCAATTTCGGGCAGTACTTCACACAAGCTGTCATCAAGTTCGCCAAAGGGTATCGAATAACCTTGACAGATCACTGATTCAATATTAGCAAAGAGAAAGAATAACTTGTACATTTTCACTTTGTTTAAAATAAAAGGCGAGCAATTGGAATGAGTGTCATAGTCGGTGTAAACATTGAGTACGATCGACTTTACTGCGGCCAAGTAGGAAGTATAGGGATTGGCGTCGATGGAATGCATAAACTTAACAACACCATTTTGATGGACATTTAACACAATATCACGTAGAAGTTTGACGTGGACTGGAAAATACCATGCGCGACAGACATGTCGTACTTCAACAAAAACGCTATCCAGCAAATAGTCAAAAATCGTGAAAAGTACTTCCTCTGAAAGTCTGTCAGCAGTTGCCATTAAAAAAAAAACTAACGCGCGAAATTAATAAGCTCAAAAATCGATTTGACTCCTCGATTCAGAAATGATCCGAGTCGGGATAGGTCCGATCGAATTTGAGAGCCCTCCAACTTCCAACAAGTTGGTCCCCATATGGACAAAGAAACATTGGAAACTGATGAACAGCCTCTTTTCTTCTACAAACTTAGTTGTAATGTATTCATCAATCCAAACGAATTATTAGAATGGATGATTAATGTAAAATGGATTATTTTTTATACATATAGTTAAACTATGGGTCGTGTTATTCGTGCTCAAAGAAAGGGTGCTGGAAGTATCTTCAAATCCCACACCGTTGGCCGTAAGGGTGCCGCTAAGCTCAGAGTCTTTGACTTTGCTGAACGTCATGGTTATGTCCGTGGTATCGTCAAGGAAATCGTTCATGATCCCGGAAGAGGTGCTCCTCTTGCTAAGGTATGAATATACAGATAGTTTCATCATGCGCAGGAATTAATTAATGTGTTAATAGGTTGTTTTCCGTGACCCCTACAAGTACGTATATTTGCTAAAAAAAAAAGTCAATCAATTGGATTTATGATTCGAGACGATTTAAAATTGTAACAAAGAAAACGAGAGAACAGGAAGGAAAAGGATTATGTCGAATCATAGATTCAATTAGATTGATTTTTTAATTAATTGGGATGAGTTATGTGTGTGCTAATTCTTTATTTGTTTTTGTTTAGGTACAAGCTCAACACTGAAACCTTCATTGCCACTGAAGGTATGTACACTGGTCAATTCATCTATGCCGGTAAGAAGGCTTCTTTGAACATTGGTAACGTTATGCCCCTTGCTTCCATGCCCGAAGGTACCGTTATCTGTAACGTTGAAGAAAAGGTCGGCGATCGTGGTTCTATTGCCCGTACTTCAGGTAACTACGCCACTATCATTGGTCACGGTGATGATGGTAAGACCCGTATCCGTCTCCCCTCTGGTTCCAAGAAGGTCATCCCCTCCACCTCTCGTGCTGTTGTCGGTGTTGTTGCTGGTGGTGGACGTATCGACAAGCCTCTCTTGAAGGCTGGTCGTGCTTACCACAAGTACAGAGTCAAGCGTAACAGCTGGCCCAAGACTCGTGGTGTTGCTATGAACCCCGTTGACCATCCTCACGGTGGTGGTAACCATCAACACATTGGTAAGGCTTCTACTATGGCCCGTGACTCTCCTGCCGGTCAAAAGGTTGGTTTGATTGCTGCTCGTCGTACTGGTCTCCTCCGTGGTACCAAGAAGGTCAAGGACGCTTAAATCGCCCCCTCCACACGTACACACTAATAAAAATAAACTTATTTTTTTTTGTTCCCGCTCTTTTAGCTGTCACTCGCATAAATTTCCTATTGTTTATTCAATATGAGGGTATAAAAACTAAAGAGAAACCATTAATATCTTGTTTTATTTTCTTTCTTCATATTATCTCGGAAATAAAAATGTTCTCATTGAAGAAAAACCAACGTCTCATGGGTTGTCTCTTGTCTCCTGTAATTCCTTGCTCTCCTGTCATGAAAGGTCAGTTGTCTCCTGTAATCCCTTACTCTCCTATTATGAAAAGTCAGTTGTCTCCTAGTTCTCCTCCCGCTCACAAGAAAGGCGACTCTGATGTCTTTGGTAAGTTATGGTCTGCTCCCCCTCAACATGTTGCACTGCGTCTTCAAGATAGTATTGAACTCTACAAGCGTCTTTACGGTAAACGATCTGGTATTCCTCGTTACCAAGAGCCCATTGGTCAGTGTGAGCCCATTAAGAGAAAGCGCTTCGGAGGTTTTTTTATGTCCAAGTTGAAGAAGATGTTTGTCAAGCTCTGTAAGACTAGCAAAGGAAAGGTAAGAGAGTACTAATTAGATGTCAAATTTAATGTTGCATGACATAGACTAATATATATGCATACCATAGAGTGCTAAAGTTACGCGTGAAGAAGTTATGGGGAATGAATTTATGGAAGACAATAGCTATAGTAAGTATTTATATATATATATATATATTGTGATAAATGGGAATATATTTAGCGGGCTATAATCTTTTATGGTAGCCATTGATTCTTTCATTGATGATATCGATGGCTTTGGTTATCAAGCTGACACAGAAGAAGATTCTGACGTTGATTCTGTTGCCTTCACTGTTGCTGGTTCCCCCGTTGTTGCTATTGCTCCCGTTATTGGTGCTACGATTGCCGAAGACTTCTCGGATATTTCTTTTTCTTTGGATGAAGTCAAAGTTGGTTCTGCCGCTTATGATATTATGAAGCTCTGCGACAAATGCTTCTTTGGTCGAGTTTACATCTAATAGCTCTCATATATTATGTACTCTTCTTCCCCATATGCATGTTCATATTATTCCCAATTCATACAACCTTTCATTTAAATAAACTAAATCTAGTATTATTTGTTCTAAATTTCAATCAAATTTGAGGGTCTTTATTATTGTTTGTGAATTGTATTGTTGCGCGTTTTTGTTACTTTTTGTTAATTTAGGAACTTTTTTTTTTTTTTTTTTCCATAAAAAAGACATGAGGTAAATTAATACTACAACAATTTCCAACTAGAAACTAATTCTCCTAATAACGTAGTGCTTATTCTATACCTCTTAAATCATCGAGTCGATCCAACACTAAACAGAATAACAGTATACCCCTTCATTTGAGAAGTCCACCATCATCATCTAATAAAAAAAAAAATGTGAATCGCTACATGAATTACGATCCTGAAAAGGAACCCATCAAGGTAGCATAGAAACAATCATAGTACGGCTTTTTATTGCCATCACTAACAATAGCATAGGCTTATTTAAGAATAAGACCACCACCCGATCACTTTAATAAAACTTTAGAGGAGCCCTATATTAAAGTACTTGACAATACAGAAGTCTTAATGACTCCACCAGAAGTAAACAAAGAAAAATCAAGGGAAAGATTCTTTCTAAGGCTTTTTTTTTTGACAGGACTCAAAGGCATACAGGTCAAGACACAGAGAACCTGAAAAATATCGATTTACACACATATTTCAAAATGCAGTAGACCAAGAAACATTTTATAAAGAAACGACTTTAGAATTAGTCAAAGATGTATTGAACGGAAATGATGCACTTATCTTTGCTTATGGAGTGACAAATTCTGGAAAAACATATACAGTCATGGGTCATCCACAAGTTCAAGAAGCAGGTTTATTGCCGAGAACATTAAATACATTATTTTCCAGCATTCAGGGCTTTGAAAGTGATACGAAAGTATGTATGCATAGTGCGACCTTTGTAATCTTTACTTTATTAACTGTTACTATGTATAGCTTAAACCCTGTATGCATAGCTTAATTCAAACTTATGATCAGATTACTGACGAGAATAGACACCTCCTTAATAACAGCAATAATGACTTATACAGTGATGTAATAATACAAATCAGACGAACAGCATATGTTATATCCTCATGTTGACTTATATCCTTAATATGCGTATAGTTACATCGACAAGACGATGGAAACGAAATTAATAGAGTAGAGATCGAATCCAATTATGAATACGGCATATGGGTGTCTTTTATTGAAATTTATAATGAACATGTATACGATCTTTTAGATACGGCAACATCAAATTCTCCAAAGCGTAAACAACTTCAGTTAAAATACGAGCAGCGTTCAGGCAATAGATATGTAGCAGATGCGAAACTTGTCAAAGTAAAGACTGTGCAAGAAGCGGTATCCATCATGCAGTTAGGGCAGCAAAATCGACAAGTGTTCTCTACCTTAATGAATCAATGCAGTAGTCGCAGCCATAGTGTATTTACAATTCATGTCGTTCGTTGCCCGATTGATGCAGATAACTATGTGATTGAAGTAAGTTATAATCACTTTCAAGGAAAGAAAGAGGATGTTCACTTTATTTTAGGACCCTCAATACGCACAAATCTCCAAGTTTTCAGTGGTGGATTTAGCAGGATCAGAAAGATATAGAAATACAAATAGTACAGGAGAGAGATTAAAAGAGGCTGGGAATATCAATAAATCACTCATGGTCCTTGGTCAATGTATGGAAGTGCTACGTATCAATCAAATCAAAGCTGAAATGGGGAAGGTATTAAAAGCTTTACCACTATTTTACAAACAAGAAGGTCTGATGCGCATATATTTGTAGAATGTTACTCCTGTACCTTTTCGACATAGTAAATTAACAGAGTTGTTCAAGAGTACATTTGAAGGACATGGAAAAGCAGTAAATTATAATAGAGCACCAACAGCAATTTCCCATGTATCAACCCCCCCCCTTTTTTTTTTTTTTCTTAGGCAATTATTGTGAATGTGAATCCTTTTGATACTGGTTTTGATGAAAATATTCATGTGATGCGATTTGCAGCCGTTGCTAAAGAAGTCAACACTTGGAGACAGGCTCGAAACAAGTTAGATTTACAAGATGTTCAACCAGCGGCAAAAAGAATGCGTCATGGGTTCGAAACACCTCAGGTAGAAGAAGAAGAAGTGGAGGAAGATTTGAATGAAGATGATGGACTAGTAGATGGCCTAATAGCACAATTAGAAGAAATATGGGAAAAGGTAAGTTACCAATATCATTATGAGCATTTGCAGCAGTGTTATTATTGTTTACCAGATTGTTTCCCGAAATTTCCGATGAGGGCTAACGTACTCCACTGTGAGGGGGGGGGGAGGTTTATTTTGCTGCAAATGCTCCAAAGAGAACTCATTCTAATAAATTGTTATTAGTGGATGGAAGCAGAATCCCGAGCAACTAGTTTAGAATTTGAAATACGCGAGCAAGTCTCAAGAGAAACAGATGCTGAGTTGAGAAAGATGGAGGAAATGTATTTGTTAGCTTTAAAAAGAGAAAATGAAATGATAAATTCTCGATTAAACCAGCAAGCCCAAAGTAAATATCTATTTATATGTATATGTATGGACTATTCAAAGTGTGTGTATTGTTATAGATGACGAGGATAGTTTCTTGAGCAAAGTACAAGAGAGGCAGACATCCATATTAGAAGAACTAGATAACTTGAAAGAGATGATGAATAGTTATAACCTGGCAAAACAAACAATGGCTGATAGAATAAACGAATTGGAGAAGCAAAACAAAAAAGAAAGAGAGAGATCGGAGTATTTACAAGAACAGCTTGAAAAGAAGAGTTCTACACAATCTTCTGCTGCAGAAGAGGATGCAGAAGAAACAGAGGATACTAAAGAAAACGAAGACCCAAACTTTGATGAAAAATACAGCGTATTCCTAGATTTGCGTAAACAACTACGTCGAAGCGTTTTTAAAAAGGAAGAGTTAAGTAAAGACGCAGACGATATATTAACTCAAGTGGAACAATTTGATGGGGTATCATTTAAGCTTGCAAAGGTAAAAAGTAAATGAGTTGAACGTCTATTTATGTTGTAACGACAATGTATACATAGGAGACAAAAATGGGTAAATTATTAAAGTTAATTGCACAAGAAGAGTTTGAGAGAGACCCTTATTTGATTCGAAATCGTGCTCTGCGGCTATTCAAGAAATACGCCTTACTTCCTACCAATAATACCCCATCTCCGGCTCAACACGCTTTCTCTACTATGAACATATCCGAGTCAGATGCTCATAGTTTAAGAGAGGAAAATGTTAGACTGAAACAAAAGATAAAGGTAAAGCGTAACTTTTTACTATGTGATGCTTTCTCTATTAACAGGAAATGCTGATAAAATAGAATTTAACGAATGGACAAAAGCGATTAAAAGAAGCATTTGAAAAGACGAAAATAATGAGGCCGATATCGGACGATACCTCCATAAAAGACGCCGAAGAAGTATTATCATGTTATTTTATTGTATACATTCTTCCCTGTTAACTTTAATATCTAGAGCACTTCTTTTATTAGTCAGGAGTCATCACTTACCAATGAGGACGAAGCTGAAGAAGGTGATGAAGAGGGAGACGAATATGAAAGCGATATTACAGAGATGTTAAAATCTCAACAACGTCATAAGCGTAGAAGGTAATAAACGACAAACAATGACTCTACGATTCTTCTAACAATAATATTAATAGAAAACTAAGGGCACGATCATAGATTTACCAATGGCAATACTTGCTTAGAAAAAAGCCAAGACATCTCCTTTTCGAGTAATTTCCATGATATCATCATCCCCCCTTTCAAAAAAAAAAAAAAAGTATAAATACCTCCCTATTGCTTTTTTCTTCTTCTTATCTTTTAAAAATAAAAACAAACAAACATGATCCATAACAATACATCAAATACCATCGAAGAAGAGCCATCGCACTTTTCTCGTTCAGCTATACGTTCTCGCGTCAGTAATCCCGAAAGACATCCACATTTAAGCCAAGTGTATACTTCTTTAAAGAAAGTCAAAGAGTCTCTTTTAGAGAAGAGTGATCATCAAGAAAAGAAGCCACAAGACGGAAAAACTAATCCAATGGAATAATACCTAGACATCAAACACATCATTTTTGTATATATCTATATATCAATTCTATTATGTAATAAATCTGTGTACAGTTTTTAGTTTTGGACCAATCAATTACAATAATTTAACTTGTAAATATGGGGTGTTTTGCTGTTATACAAAACATAGTGTTCGTAAAGCTATTTTGTAAGACAAACATATTAATGTTAGTATATGAAGTAATAGAATCTACATCAACATCAGGATAACGTACACCGTCTAAACTCCTCAGGCCGGTTGTTGCTGTTGTTAACCATGTGAAAGAAGATGGAACGTATGTTCAGACTTGCCATCCAGTGTGACAGGTGCTACAGCTAAGAGCTGGAATAATTCTAAAATTGGCGTTGCCCTTGCTCGTTAGTTGTGCTTCTTAAGTTACGGTTGGTTGGTTTTGCATAATTGAGCATGGTTTTTCTAAAGGTATTTGTTGGAGGAGCCACATTTCCTCGAAGTTTATCTAACCTCACAGAGCCAAATGCCACAGTAGTAGACCTTGTGGCTTCACCAGCGCTATCTCTTTGGGACAGTGGCTTCCACTTTTATTGATTTAATTGGAGTATATCAGGACTATCCTCCCTGTATTTCTTACTACCACCTGATAAACGTTTACGCATATCGGATAGCGTTTTTTGTTTATTTCTATAACCGTGGTATTTCAACTTTTTTAGCCCAATGGTATAATAGTCTTTGATTGACTGAGAGTTCCGAAATATGTATCTCAAAGCTTCATTGAGCCGATCCAAGTCACAAATCTTTGTTGATGGTCTATTAGAAATCAGACGGCGTGCATTAGCATTTTAATGGCGGCCGACTTGAATCAGGAAAGTTGATAGTATTCACCTGTGGGAGTTTTGCGTATTCGATGTCTTTGCCTATCCTAGCCAGTACCAGTATACAGACACCGTCAGAGGCAACAAAAATATCACGTTGTCCAGGATCCAGCCCCCGTGTGATAGTATTATTCAAGTCAATTTCGATAGCAATACCAGCAGGCGTCAAAGCAGCCTCTGGGGCAAGGTAAGGTCGGTCACAGATAAACTCCAATGCAATACCATCGGTACAAATGATACCATTAAATTGCTTGCCTGACAATGCCCTTCCATCAAGGCCGTTTCTTGAACTAAATCCAGCATGCTTCGTATCGAAAAGGCTCCAGCATAGATCTTTCATATTTCCATTGCCTGCTACCGATGGCCATATTCTTGATTGCTTGATTATTTTCTTCATGTCTGAAAGATTTATTTGAATGTATCGTCGCTGAAGACTGTATATTGGCAGAATATTGAGGAGACAAGCACCACGGGGATCAGTAAATTGTTCAGATCTGAATTCATTCTTGGAAATAGAAGTTCTTATTCTAGCTACAAAATCATCGATGGTAGCTTTCTCTTGTAGAAGCAAACCATTATTTTATCTTTTTTTTTAAGTGATATACTCTTCCCAAAAACTTTCGCACTTATGACTATTGTAGAGCTTATAGCAAAATTAAAATGCCAATTGTTGACAGTACAGTAGTGATTTTTTTGGGAGTTGATTGATTGCATATTAAACAGTGTTTACCTTCAACTGTAATCAGGTATAGTGATGTCTAATTTCGGAAAGACAGTAATACTATGGTAGGACTGTTTTACGATTGTTTTATTAAATATTGTAGTGGTAAAAAGTGTGTCCACTATTTTTTACATAGAGGGGTACGGAATTAAGGGGAAGGAAAACTACAGCTGATCATAACGAAAGTATATTACTTGATTTTTTCATTTTGTTATATTATTTCAGATGATAATACAGAGAAGTAGTATATTTTGGCTTTGTATCTTTAATAAACATAAATACGATGTTATTTCTTGTTCTTGTCCATGTTTGATTGGTATTTGCAAGTACAAGTTTTTCTTTTTGGTAAAGATATTGCCTTATTATTTTATGCTAGTATATATATCATAGCTGATCTTCCTCTTGAAGTCGATATGTCTCTTCTCCTCTTAATGACAAAAAGGAAATATCAAATTAATAATATAAGTCATGGTTTCTTAGACTCTCCTTCCCAAGAAGTTGTTAAAGAGAGTAATAGACCAATGGCCATTTGTATTTAATAAACACTTCAAGGAAGTTATCCTATAGTTTCAATACTGTATGTGACTCTTGGGGCTATCCAACACTTTTAGTAAATTTTTACCATATTTGGAAAGCGCGACTCAGACTTCTACTATTATATAACTAAAACAACATCTCCTCAACAAAACCTTTGACAATTGTAATGGGACCCCTTCGAGGAGCCTACAACAAAAGTTCAGATCCTGCCCTCACTGAGGAACAGTTGTCTGAACTTGACAACAACTTTTCGACATTCCGAAAACAATTAACATGTACAGCATGTTTTAAAACTACCACCTTCCACCGAAATGGTTCTTCAACCAAAGAACCCTACCAGCCACTATTTAGCTGCACCTCTTGCCATAAAGCCGTCAAAGCTTTTGAAATGTACCCCCTTGTCTGTTCTGCTGCTCAGAACACCCAACCTCATTCTCAACCGACAACTTCAGCGCCACTAAACATGGACGCACTCTCCAGTACCAACCAAACCGATCTTATTCAGCAGTTATGCAAAACTGTTGAAAAATTAACCTCTGAACTTTCACAAGCTCGACTTGAGATCCAAGACCTGCATACCCGTCTTAACGGCATGCCTTCCTCTACACAGATATTGGATTTCCCTACCATCACGGAATCCCAAACACGTACTACAGAATTCGCTAATGCCCCCTGGCACAACAAGAGAAGCTTAACTTAGTCAAGCAACCTTCAACTCAGCAACGTGAACAGCGTCGACTCCAAAAAGAAGCCGCTGCTGCATGTTTCTTCCAACCTCCGTCAGAGAACCAAGGTTTCAAATACCTATACATCCCAACTAAGGCACGTGTTCCTATAGGCACTTTACGCACAACTTTCCATAAACTTGGGGTTAATAATGCTCGACTCCTCGATATCCATTACCCCGCTCGTAACACCGTGGCCATTCTTATTCACAATGACCATGAAGCCGAATTCTCAGAACTTCTCCGACGCCACAACATCCCAACAAAGGCCGATTTTAACCCTGCCAGTGGTACGATCCTTGCAGATCCTAGATACTCCACCTCCACACCAGCTGAGCGAGACACCATTGCTACTGAACTTCAACAAAGTCGTATTAACCGTGCACTTGATCATATTCGAGCTCCAGTAAAATTTGCCGTGGCCCGTTTTTTCCTTGAACAAAAATGGATCACTCAATCCAAATTCGACTCTCTTAAGGTTGAACGTACTACACAATTGACCTCGATCTTCGATCAAACACAGACACCAACTAATACATCACCTCAAGAATTCCAACTTCCAGATGAAGACCACAACGATATAGACATGGACACACAGGAGGAATTGCTCCCAACGGTATCCTTATCTCCCAGCACTACCATCCCTTCTCGACATTAAATAAATGAGTTCTTTACGAATTTCTTTATTTAACGCTACTGGCCTTCCAAAGCAGGCCATATCCCCAATACTTCAACTATCTCAAAACTCTGATCTGTTATTT
>JNEK01001594.1:0-21894 GCA_000697295.1 Mucor indicus B7402
GGACCATAGCCAACATTTAGGTTATCGCTGGAACCCACTCAAATGCGCAATTCTGGCCCCTAACTCTGACACTCGCCCGTATTCTTTGTATGGCACCCCACTACCGCGACAATCATCTTTCTCTTATCTGGGTATTCCGATTGGTCCAGGTGGTCTCCTGAACACAGCAGAATTAATACAAAACAATATCAATAAGGCGCTTCAAACAATGAACCAAATGACTTCTCTTGGTGTTAACCACAAAGGTTTTAATCGGCTCCTCTCCGCTCGTTTCTATACACAAATAGTACATGCTCAACTTGAATATGGCCTCGCCCTTAACTGGTTATCTGCAGCTCAGATTACGAAAGTAGAAGCATGTCAAACACAGTGCATCAGAAAATTTTCGGCGGTAGTACTCGGTCCTCAACTAAAGTTATGCTGCATTTGGTCAACCAGCCCACTATGAAAGAACGTGTACGTCTACTACAAGCCAAATTCCTACTTCGATCTATCTACTCTCCAGATGATACTCTCCTTTCTCAGTTCTTGCCTCACTTACGCCCCTCCTCAAGCCACTCTCAATGGTATCGACTCTCAAAAACACCTGTCTGGCAACGGTACACCGCTTCTATTGACAACAATATGTTTGACCCTCGTGTGTTCTCTGGTATTTGCAAAGACTACCTTGATGACAATTTTGATGATCGACGAAACGGAAAAAATTCGGTACTATTGTCTTCTTGCCGCCCCACGCTTGGTGTAGATCCTATTCTCTGGCTACCAATGTCCAATGCTGAAAGAAGTCGACTAATTCGATGGCGCCTAGGCTGGCTTACTGGTGGTGTCCCTAAACGGTGCATTTACCACCCACATGAAATGTTCACGAAATCACATGCTATATGGTGTTTACATATGCATCGCCAACTACAGATGCCTTTGACGGAACCTGATCCTTTGTCGTTTCTACTGAATAAGCTGCCAAACCCACGAAAAAGGAAACCCCGAATCTCACCAGCTCCTACGCACTCTACCTTCTCTGCCTGGACAATTCGATGGCCTTCTATCTGCCTTCTCCTTTTTGAACTTGATTATCTACATCATGGTGACCTCCCCCCTGATACTCCCCCCTCTTGGTACTAAGCTGGTAACTTGGTTATGCAACTCTTAAATCTAGTATTTGTGATATACCTCTCTTTTTCAACTTCCCTTCCATGTCTTTTTTACCCTTTTGACCATCAAAATGTTTTTTAGTACAATTTCTCCCCTTTTCTGATCTAACCCGGGCAATTCAGTACATTTGTACTATGTGCTCACTTGGGTTTTAATAATTTTTATCAATAAAAATAATTCTTTCATCGTATGTGACTCTTGATTTTTCTAGCATTTATTAGTGTTATTTGATAAAATGATCAATTGAGTTTTAAAAAAAAGCAGGCAAAAATCTGCCCAATTGACGGTCCCTTTTTTTAACACCATTTTTATTTAAAATAAGCCAATAAGAATGCATTGTTTTATTTTAGTTGAGTTGCACAGCCTTCATTAAATTTCGTGTTCAGAATAAATTAAAAAGAGCCAAAAAAGAGAGTGAGAGTAAAGTAAAAGGCATTATAATTCCCTTTTTTCTCCTTAATACTTCTTCCTTCCTTTCCTTTTTTTTTTTTTTTCTTTATTATACAAATCATGACAACTTGTTGCGCAAGGTAAAAGCAGAAGATACTATGCAATTGGGTGGAATAATAACAGTATATAATATAGACTGAGTAAATGGTATATGATTACCACGAATTCACTCTTTTTCTGTCTTGGTATAGCATTTGTAGCACTTGGAGTAATTGGTTATAAAGATGGATTTAATGGGGCTACCTTATTCCCTGACAATACATTTAAATGTAAGGTTTGTACTATATAAAAGCACCTTGTATAGGTATTATTTGTATATTTACTACCATTACTATATTAGACTTGGCAATTTTAGGTGCTGTTATTTGTGTAGCAGCAGTCATTGGTATTATTGGAGCCTTTGTTAGAAACAGGGCACTCACCTACATTTACATGATCATTATCATTGCTGCACTTATATTCCAAGTTGTTATTGGCGTAAAAGTATATCAAAAAGCTGCCAATTACTCTGGGTATTTATCTGATATATGGTCTTCTTCATCAGCTTCCTTTAGATTGAACATTCAAAACCAAGTAAATACTATACACAATAACGATACACTTGTTAAAAGACTAAAAATAATATACAGTTTAGTTGCTGTGGATTTCAGACATCAACAGATAATTATGTTACGTCAAATACCTGTACAGGCTCAACAACAAGCACAATACCTGCTTGTGCGTCTACATTACAAAGTTTTGTCAAAAATAACTTTAGCAAAATGTACTATGCTGTGTTTGCCGCTTTAGCATTGGAATTACTCGCTTTAACAAACGCCATCACCATGATTTGCTCTGGTTACGCTTCCCCTGATGAAGAGGAAAGACGTAAACATAGAAAATCAGGCATTCGCTTGGATGATATGACAGCAGATACACCCACTACTTTAGTAGGCTCTGAAGAATACAAATATTTCCCTAGTCATGAAGATCAAAGCAACAGAAATAATCGATATGATAGTTACGACATGTATAGACATAACAATCATTCAAATACTTATAGTGATACATACAATGGTCATACCATCAACAATAATCGACATGGCAATGGAAATGGTACTTACTATTAAAAGCCTATGTACATATCACTTTATTTGTATAACCCTACTATTATATATTATTATTAAAAAAAAAAAAAAAGATAATGAATTCCACACCGTCTCCTTCTTTTTTTTTTTTTTTTTATTTTCTTTATTCAATCAGGTCTATAAACACAACACAAGTATCTACCTTATGGTGTGGCTTATTGGACTTGTCATTGTTTTCTTTTCGTTTTTCTTCTTCTGGTGGAGTTTCTGATCCACCAGGAGTCACACTTAAAGGAGGACTCTGAAATATTTCGACTTCATTAAAGTGTTTTCTTTCCGCTGGTGTAGGAGATAACATGTCAGGGTCTTGATGAAAGAAATCTTTTACGCTATCCGAGTGGTGAGTCAAATTGGGCGCTCGAGTCTCTACGTTATTGCACACATATTCAGAATGACTTTTATCTTCTTTGTTAATCACATTATCTCGCACGTCAGACTCGTCATGGTTAGCGTTGATGTGCTCGTCATCGCTTTCGTGTTTGGGAGTATGGCTGTTAGAGGAGGAGGATACCATATGAGGTAAATCCCAGTAAAAATAAGATTCTTCTTCTTGCTTTTCTTGTTCATTTTCAGGCGTCTCGTATCCAATATTGGCTCGTGGTACTTGTTCTGGTTTTCGAGCAGCTACAACAAAAATACGATCTTTATCTCTACAATGAATCATAGCGACGCTCATGTCCGATACATTCAGGTCTTCGGTATCATCTCGGTCTGCGTGTGTAAATGTCCAGGCACATAGTTTTGTATTGAATATTGACAGCTCGTCCAAGGGGTACGTATAAACCACTTCAGTCTCATTGTCATCTTCACGAATTGAATGACCACCAAAGATAACCAGTTTTTTACCACTCACACACATGTAGGATTGAAACCGGTCGAGTGGGCTGTCTCCGAAACTAGGGATTAAGTGATTGTTTTTGAGTGGCTTACTTGATTGGGCACGCAAGTAACGTTCCACTTCTGGATGTTCGAACTTGTACCATGTCCATGTTTCACAATCAAGTTTATATAAATCGTCGTACACAATGTAGCTACTATTATTATCCAATTGAGCGCCACCATGAATATAGAGGTCGTATCCTATGACTGCAGAAGCATGACCAAACCTCAAATGAGGAACTTGACTGTACGTAAATATACAACTAATATCAGATGCATATACTCCTATTGTTTATTTTATTACCCGTTAATTGGAGGCACAAACCACCGAGATTCTTGTGTGTCATAAACAAAAACGTCATTTTCACCTATTTTCAAAGTAGATCAAAATTAGATTAAATGGTGATCGCATGCTAATATTTACCAACAGAATTATAGCATAGGCCTCCAAATACAACCAAGTATCTGTCTACAATGACATCTACTGAATGCTCATGTCGAGGACGAGGTGGATTTCCTGTTGTATCTTTAATCAAACGAGTATTGAAATTCTTTATATCAATCTCAATGATTCCATTTGATAAAGTATACGAATTTAGAAGCCTGCCACACACCAAATAGATTTTGTCTTTGATGAAAGATGCGCAAGTTATTTGAGGCAAGAGGTTTGGCATGTTAACGAAATGCAGTTGTTCAGTGGACCAAATACCATGAATCATATCATATGTATAACAAATAGGTTTGCCGTTGATCAGTGGCATATAGAAAGTGGTGTCAATGGCGATACCAGCTCTGTAGTTCAATATATCCAAGGATGTTGGAACAATATCGTCTACAAGCCGAACTCTAATTTCACGAAAAGAAACAAAACTTTTGATTAAATCAGCTAAATAAGCAGTGAATTAGAAAGAGAGCTTTGTTGTACTGTGTGTGGTTATATTATACCAAAGTGAGTACAAGTTTGAGAAAGTTGTGCTAGAGACCGATTGTCAAGATAGTTGGCAATCTGCATTTTAACATCAAGACTAAGTTCTACTAATGTCTTCATTTTTGTAGGAATGTTCACATTCTAAGTCTTAACAAAAAAAAAAAAAAAAAAATTAGTCTTTTTAGTCTGTCGATTTTAAGTTAAAAATGATATGATTCATGCACAAATAAGCTCAAAATTACTTCATCCTTTGATTTCTTCTTTACGGTTTTTTTTTCTTTAATATTCTCTAATCTGTTAGAGGACTTTCTTTCTTCATTTTGTTGCTGTGAAACTCTGCACTGCGAGTTGAGAATTATGGAACAGATCGCCGCTATTCTAATAATACCAGGTAATACCAGCCATTGCAAAGAAATGGAGTAATCATTTTCCCGAAAAGTTATTCTTAGATATAGTATTTTTTCATTTTAAATTTTTTTATCAGACTCACCCCATGAATCTTGATTATAGTTTTTTGATTTATTTTTATAATGAGCGATGAAACAAAACAAAAAAGAAACAAACCATGTAAAAGATAACATGAATAAAACAACTAAAATTAGTATAAATGCCTTGTTATTTATAATCCATTTTCTCTAGGCGAGAATTGCCGTGCACATCGAAGAAAATGTAAAGTAACTCAAGGCACTCAATGCGATCGCTGTATAAAAATGAATTTAACTTGTGTTTTTAAATTCACCGCTAAACCAACCGTGATTAAGAAAAACGTTCCCATTTCGAAAAAGAACAAGATGATAGAGGAAGTAATTATTATGGAACAAGCAGTCGCTGAAATGGAAAAACAACTTAAAGACATGCACATGCAGCAACAACGACAACCTCTCATTAAACAAATTAAATTGGAACCGAACGATAATTTTGATCCTGATGCTGATGATGACGATGTTGATCGCTTTCAGCTGACGATTACGCAAAACGAGCATGGACTCAGTTTTCAAACTTCAATTCAAACAGCCTCAGATATATTTTCATTTCTAACAAGAACTCTGCGTTGTTTCTCTGAATCGTCTTCAGGCATACCGGCCCCTATGCATTCACCTTTATTCTACACAGACCGTACACAGGAACAAATCACAATTTCGAACCAAAACCGACTTATTGAGCGTATGATTTACAGTATGTTCTTGGAAAAACAAGAAACCAGGAAGCCACAGCTGCTAGGCTGGCATGATTCTGAAGGGCGCAGACAGTTCAAGTTGCGAATGATTGAATCGTACTTTAACTGTCTAGGTCTTGTTAACCCAACAGTATGCATTCCTTGGTTCAAACCTATATTCCTCGCAAATCCAGACTCTCTGATATCTACTGCTATCGCCGCAATCCTGACATACACCAATTGTTGCCATGTCGTACACTTACCTCCCTCTATGACCCGAGAAGAGCTTGCCGAGTCCTTTCGGCAGGAAGCGAAACAGAAACTGCATGAGGTATTACTGGAAGAAGAGGCAACTGTTTTTACCGCCGCAACTCTGTTCTTCCTCGCACAATGTGCATTGATTGTGTTGGAACACCAGGAAGCGAGAATATATCTGCATATGGCGTGGCAGATGATTGTCGAGTTGAGAAAACAATATGCACCAGTTCAGATCTCATCGCCTCTGACATATGACATGGTGATGGCTGAGTCGTTTAGACGTACCTTTTATACCATTCGATACCTTAATATCAGTACCAATGCCATTAGTGATGACTTTACAGACTACACCGCCATGATGCAGGATTACGGTTTAGGCTTACCCACACTTCTGGAGAACGAAGTACATGATGTATCAATCAGGAACTCAATTGAAATGTTTCGCTATTTGGTGGTGCTCCATGTATTCCAAACGTCGGGCCGTGTGGACAATATAAAATATCAACTGTTTTCTGGTAAGTTGAAGACAATTAAGGTGATGGATGTTACAGAAATCGAAAACCAGCTACTACAATTTTGGAGGGCTTTGCCTGAAAAGTTTCGTATTTCGTCTTCACCGTATCATTATGTAGATGTAGAACGTATTAACAATTTGGAGAATCCACTTTCTATATATATGATCAATCTTTATTATAGTTTTTGGATCATGGTGCAAACACGGATGATGCGGGCTCCCTCTTCGACAGATTTAGCAGGTGCTAATTTGCAGCGACTTGATGGTGAACGTGCTATTTTGATTGTCTCAATTGCTTGCGACGCTATGGCACATCTTTCGCAGGCGCTTTATCACAGGCTGCCATGCCTACTAGAACTCCATTGGCTCTTGATTGCAAGTGGTGCTATGACGTTGCTGCAAAACTCTAAAAATGCAAATATTCGAGATCGAGCAAAGGAGAATCTACAAATGACATTATACGTGATAGAGAGACGTTTACAGCAACAGACTTCAGAAGATGATAACGAAACATACCATTCTCTTGACACAGCCGAACTTACTTCTAGCTCAAGTACGAGTAGTTCGTCAGAATCAGAAAATTTTTACTTTGGTGAATTTAAGAAAACACTTTACAATTATTTTGATAATAAAGAGCAATGTAAATAATAATCCGAGTAATAACTTACAATAGTCTTTATTTTTATCGTTTAGTGGTGTCATACCATAAGCCGTCGAACAGTTTACTGTCCATAAATGATCCTTTTCTATCCAACATGTATGCTATTTTTTCATTTTGGGCACGTAAAAAGATATGAGAAGAATTTGCTTTTGTACCAATGGCGTCGTTGCCTGTCTTGCCAACACCTGTAAACACCTTTTGTTTACAATAGAGTTGTTCTATAGGGTATTCTCTCAACTTGTGTGATCTAAAGTATTTAAGTGCATGTGTGACTAATTGTACTCTTTGGCCACCCTTTAATAACACGACCTTATCCACATATCTCCAAGGGTAGACGCACATGAGAGAAGCAATAGCGACACCGACAGTCACTAATCCACCTGCTACTGCTAAGCGTTTGCCTTGAGGTGCAAGTTGAACATCACCGCCTTCTTTCTCCTCAGTATAAGCTACATAGGCCAAGCTAGCTAAATTGCCCCTAATAATAATATAATAAAAAAAAAAAAAAAGATTTGAGCTGTCAAAAAAGAACAAAACGAGACAAGTTATTTACCAAAACATAAGTTGAACACCGGCTGAGATATACATCCACATGAAGGTTCTTCCAACGCCAGGAGGAGCTTGATAAAAAACAACATCTTTATGTTCTAAATTTTGCTTTAATTGTTTACTGATGAATTGAATGGACTTCTTGTCAAGTGCTGATTTCAAAGCATTTTGTGTACCGTAATTACACTTGAACACAACTATGAATCTATGTATGAGTATATAAGCCTGGCAAGCATGTTTTTCTTACATGGGCTAATGCGACAACGAAGCAATTGAAAGGATCGAAAAGTACTAGTAGTCAACATAATTTTTTTTTTTTAAAAAAAAAAGAACAAAACTGGGGTAGGGTAAAATTTTATTTTCTGTAGAATTGACGTTTGAAATGGAACCATAAACTCAATACACCTCTATCGAAGCTACAACGAAAACCCTTTTTATGCGAATATTCCCATTCGCGATTCACGATACGGAAAGCAATATCTTCATAAGGTGGGCCTGCATGAAATCGAATGAGCACTGTGTCAGGTGACTCAGGGTCCTTTTCAATAAAGTAAGTAGGTGCCTTTCTAATATCAATCAAGTCAGGATAAAAGATGTTAAACTTGTAGCCTTGCACAACTTTTGGTGGTGGATTGTCCAAGTCATAATGTGTCTGGTTGTATTTGTTCCATTCATAACCTGTATGAACACGGTTGAAATATCTTGGCTTACGAGGTCGATATTTATCCTGCCAGTTGTATGTCTGTCGGCTGATTTCTGCTTCCACGTTAAACAGATCTTCTTCTTCGTCCAGTCCTTTTGCTGCTTCTTGTTCGAATAGCACAGATGACGCAATGGAATCGTCGTTTACAGTATCTTGAGTCTGAGTAATCTCGACTTCTTCGTGCTTGGGTTGTTTAGGAATAAGTGCAGTATCTAATACTATACGGCGCTTCTCCATCTACACATGATAGCGGTTAAGTAACGCAGTTTTTTTTTTTCTATTAACAAGTCAACATACCAATTCTTTCAAATCTTCCGTTGGGTCCACTAGTTCTAGCTCACGGTCGTCTTTATCAAGTCTTTGCATAGGCTCGGGACTCATGGCACGATTATATTCTTCCAAGAGCAATCCCTTACTAGAAGTATCCGCTGCTTCACGTTTAATGAACTGTTCATCTTGTGCTTCTGTCATTTCTTGATCAACGGGTTCTGAAGTCATACCCTCTCCTGCTTCTACACCCCTGCCTCGGACTTCTTGTGCTTGCATGGAAAGCACTCGTTCCAGCTCCTCTTGTACCTTGAGAGCTTCTTCGCGCTGCTTATTTCTCAATTGTTGTAAACGAGCATCCAAAATCTCCTGATGCATGTCTGTCAATTTAGCTCTCGCCTTGAACACCACTAATTCTTTCAACAAATTTTCCCAATATTCAACATCGATGGGCTCTCGACTCGCCAGTTTTCTTTTGATTTGCTCCTCAAGTACTGCCAATTGAGATAGAGTCTTGCCGTTCAAGACACGATAAACATTTTCATTGACGGTGAGTGGTAAATAGCCTGTCTGTGCTCGCTCTTCATTTTCTTTCATTTTGGCTAAACAATCCTCAGCAACGACTTTCATGGCACGCCAAAATTCAAGTAGTTTAGGGTTCTTTTCTAGTGCTAAATGCATCTTTATGTCCTTTAGTAATTCGTCCGTTTCGGCAAGTGATAGATTCTGAAAACAAAGAAGCGTTAACTACTACACTATGGTTTTTTTTTTTTTTTTTTTTGTAGGATCTTACTTCAAATATGGTATAAGGTTCATCAAGATCAATTTCAAGATCGACATCTTCATCTACTTTATCTGCTTCGTATGCTAATCGTAAATTCATAGCTAATATATCGATAGGTTTGGCACGTCCATCACGAATACGTATTGCCGCTCTCCTTTTGGCTTGTTCGAGGTGAAATTCTTCTTCCTTTGCTTCCCAATCGCCCATTTGAGCAATTTCAGCATCTCGTTGCATACGCATTTGTTCTTCTTCACGTAATTGCATTTCACGTTCACGCTCTGCTCTGCGTTTGTTGAGTTTAGCCAATTCTTCGTCTGCTTCCCGTTTGCGTTCTCGTTCGCGGCGTTGAAGCTCTTCTTCACTGAGACCCGTTTGTTTTTTGTCTTTTTGCTTCTTTTTAGCCCAAACGAATTTGGATTCAAGATTGACATCGTTGAAAGGATTGTTGACGTTGGAATAGCCTAGGGATTCTAAAGAAGGTCGAACACTATTGCTTTTTTCATCCTCTTCACTGCTATAGTACTTTTTTTCTTTCTTTTCTTTTTTGGATTTGTGTCTGCTGGATCGAGAAAGGGACTCTGAACGATCACGATGTCTAATTAAAACTGTTAGTTGCTTGAAAAAAAAAAAAAAAAAAAAAAAAGTACCTTCGTTTTTTCTCTTTTCTATCAACACTTCGACTGCGACTACGTCTACGCGATGAATGATGTGAAGAGCGATGACTACTACGTCTCTCTGGTGAACGAGGCATTCTTATGTTTAAACAAGAGTGAAAAAAGAGAGGAAGAGGGAATAAGCTGCGGTAGTTTAATTGAATAAGCCAATAAGCCACCTTGAAACTTTAGGTCAAACCCTAAAGCACCCCATTATTGAAAAATATTTTAACACATAGATCTTTCTTCATTTCTTTTTATTGCACTGTAAACAAGATGAAATTGACGGCAGATGTCATTAACAACAGCTTATCACAAATCAACGCTCTTGGTGATCGTGAGCTTGTTTTGAGAGGTATAGAATAAAACACGTCTCCTAAATTGAATAATGTTTATTAAATCCAGTATGTTAGACTTGAAAATACCTGCCATTGAGAACTTGGGTGTTACTAAAGTAATAATAAAAAGAAAGACACGACGATTTTAAAGTTAATACCAAACCAATATAGGACTTAAATGATGCCATTGATTTCACAAATAACGATTTACGTGTTCTTGGTAATTTCCCCCGTTTAATCCGACTCCAACATTTGCTTTTGAACAACAACCGTATTAGCAAAGTGGAAACAGGACTCGGCCAATACGTGCCTAATTTACACAGCATCATTTTAACCAATAACAGTATTCACGAATTAGGCGATTTAGAACCTCTAACAGAATTAAAGAATTTGACGCATCTTAGTTTATTGGATAATCCAGTGACAAAGAAACAATACTATCGCCTCTATTTGATTTATAAATTGCCCAATTTACGTGTTTTGGATTTTAACAAGGTGAAATTGTCAGAGAAACAAGAAGCGGCTGCATTGTTCAAGGGAGCCAGTGGTGCAGACAACGAATTAGTACAATCAATTACGGACAATAAAACAAAAACATTTGAACCAGGAGAAGGGTTAGATCAACAGAACAGCACAAGACACGGCCTTACACCCGAAGAACAATTAAAGATTAAGGCAAGTATTATGGCTATTAGACTATATTTGTTTATTGACACTACTGTATATAATAGGAGGCGCTTAAACAAGCTACCTCGCTTGATGAAATTTCAAGATTAGAGCGTTTATTGAAAGCAGGCCATGTACCCACTGTATCAGGCAAATAAAAACTTTTACGAGAAATAAATTATATATATTAGTGGCCTTCTTCTGGTAAAGCATCAAACGTCATTTTTAACTCTTTGATTTTCATTCCGACTTTAGTGTTAACTTCGTTTCTCATTTCGTCTGTTGGCAGGGCAGTGAGGAAATCGTTATATGCTGTTAATACGTCATTTACTGCTTTTTCTGCAGTTGTAAGGTCTTCATGATAATAAGTTGTGCCTTGGGATTCTTCGGCATACTCAATCTATGGAAGAGAGTAATAAATAACGTTTAGTACCATAAAGAAATATAAAAGTAGTGTTTTATGTTACTTCGTCTTTGGCCGCACTGAATAATTCCTCGATTTTATTCATGGATTCTTCCATATTTACGCTACTCGTCTCTGTCGTAATAAATCGAGCTGCTGTTGTTGGAAAAATAGCTATACTCTAGTATTAGTCATCGAGCATTGTGTCTCATTGACTTTAGTTTTCTCTTATGTTTTTTACTTGCCATTATTACGAGAAATTAAGGCTTGCCTAGTCAAAGGCTTTGTAAATAAAGAGAGTGTAATTAGTCTATTCATTCGTACAATTCACGGTAAAAAAAGAAAGCTAAAAAAAAAAAAAAATTGAAAAAAAAGACGTAATAATTTTTCATTGTTGGTGTCAAAAAGGCACCTAAAATGTATTACGCACAAAATAATCCATTGTAAATGTATACTGAAGGTCTGTGTTTATCAATAAAATGACAAGGTGACTATTACCAGAAGAGGTATTTATGAATAATTACTTTATTTTGCTAATTTCACATGCGGGATAATGAATACAGTCTACTAAGAGTGCTTGTATTTTACTATGTAATATACAACACCAAGGGAGTAGTTTACATGTAAATGTACTCGATATAAGGGGTCCCATAGCATTTTATGTAAAATCACACTACTACGTGATTCTTTCTTTGTGTGTTAATAATTGGTTGTGGAGAGGCCAGATTTGAATTCCGTGCGTGTTCTAAATGTTGATAAAAAGCCCATCATTTTCTTTTCTTTTCTTTTCTTTTATTCTTCTCTTCCAATGGCTATTAACAATAATAAAAAGATAGAAACCCCTCCTCAACAACAGCAAAAGGTAGACAAGAAGAAAAATAAATTGGCCTCACTTGTTCCTAGTAAAGGTTCTTGGGAAATACCTCGAAAATTATTTCACTTTACATTTGGTAATGTCGCACTCTGCTTATATCAATAAGCGTATTCTAATTATGCATTCTGTTTAGGCTTCATTTCCATGTATCTCAATTACATTGGCATGGATCCTAGGCATGTCTATCCATTACTCACTTCGTTTCTTGTTGTTGTCGCCACGGGTGAATTGCTTAGATTCAATTGGAAAGCCTTTAACAAGCTCTATTGTTCGCTTTTGGGTCCACTTATGCGACAAACGGAAATCAAAAAGATCAACGGTGTCATTTATTATCTGTTAGGTAAAACAATATATTCAATTCTAATTTTGCTGTTGACATCATTATTGTTGCTAGGTTGCATAATTGTTTTATATTTGTTCCCTCGAGATTTAGCAGCACTGTCCGTCATTTATTTATCTTGGGCGGATCCCACAGCGAGTGTATGTGGCAAGCTTTGGGGCAAGTACACACCACAGTACGGAGGTAAAAGTTTAGCTGGGTCATTGGGTGCAGCTGTGTTGGGTGCTCTCGTGACATTTGTGTATTTCGGACCACTCGCACATTATCCGTTGTCTTACATATCAACGACAAGCCCCGTTCCTTTATGGGCGTTGTCTATTTATGGCGGTCTCGTGGCAGCCCTGAGTGAAGGCACAAGCAATCTATTGTTCGGATTAGACGATAACTTTACAATTCCTGTTATAAGTGCAACGCTCCTATGGATTCCACTTGTAGGGTTTGGCTTAGGTCAATGAAAATAACAATAGTCAACAGAATATCATTATTAGAAAACATATATTTTTACTAAAATGATTATGGCGTGAAATGGCTGCATATTTCTAAATAAAATGAGGAGCCAGTGTTTGTGTAACTTGTCCCTGGAGCATTGATCGCGTCACATGAAAAAGACTCTCTAAATAATTTGGGTCCAATAGATATTATTTTGTACATGTCAGGCATAGTGTTTATTTTTGTTTCTGTCGAATCAAAAAAAAAAGCTTTGTTTTTTTTTTTTTTTTTCTATTTAAAATGTATCTATATATTATCACTTACCGTTCTTTCTTATGGGCGAGGATAACTTAGCAGAAATAAGGCGCTAATTTTTTTCTCTCTTGAAATAATGAAATTTGTTCTTATATTTGTTCAATAAAACTTGATAAACTTGACGTTTCTTGATCACGGAGAGAGATTTGAAGAGATGGATTTTTTGAATTTATTTTCTTTTTTTTTTTCTTTTTTTAAAAAACATGACTTTTTTGGCCTTCTTACATGTATATCTGGAAATATACAAAATTTAGCGAGACCAGGATCTGCTACGGCTTCTGGAGCGATAGTATCTTCTACGACGAGGGGAGCGAGAGCGTTCTCTACGTTTATGTCTGTATGAACGATCACGATCGTAAGAACGTCTTTCGCCCATGTATTCACCAGGAGTGGGTGTATGAGGACGATGAGTGACAGAGTAATCAACACGAATCTTACGGCCATCAATATCCATACCATTTAAAGCATCACGAGCACGAGTGGCATCGTTTTCATCCTTGAAATAAACGAAACCGAAACCTCTAGATCTCTTACTCTAATGAAAAAAAAGACAAGGTATAAGTCTCTCCCTTTGACTCTAAAACAAAAGCCATTGGATTACTTACTCTATGATCGTAAACAATAGTAACTTTCTCGATTTGTCCAAATTCACGGAAGACGTCTTCAACGTCAATATCACGGGTTCTTAAGCTCAAACCGAAAACACCAAGGATGTTGGAAATCTCGGGAGCTTCTCTAGTACCGTGGAACTCCTTGTTGGCTTCACTGTAGGAAATTAAAAAAAAAAAAAAAAAAAAAACTGTCAACAAAAACCAATCTAACTAAAAGAAATACACTTACTTTCTTCTGCGGAAAGGTGAACGATGACGACGAGGGCTACGGCTGCGACGACGAGGAGAGATACTATAGAAAGAAAATACAATGAGTGAAACAGAAAAAAAATATATCATTTTTGTATTTTATCATTCAAACCTTCTTCTTCTACGATCTCTACTTCTTGATCTTGAACGGGAAGGTGAGCGACGTCTACGATCGGGAGAGCGTCTAGAAGAGCTGCGACGAGCTGGAGATCGAGAGCGTGAACGGCGAAGAGGACTGCGAGAGCGGGAGCGAGAGCGAGAGTGACGAGGAGGGGTGCGTGAAAGTGAGCGACGGCGGGGAGAACGTGAGCGTGATAGAGAGCGAGAACGGGAGCGTGAGCGGGAGCGGGAGCGAATTGGAGAATGATCGTTCATTTGTGCATCGCCTTCACGGTCATAATTTTCCTTCTACGTTGTCCTTAGTTTCATTAACTTTGTCAAATGCGTAAAATCTTTCTTACCATAGGACTGGCAGGTCTATCGTAATCAGCCATGATAGATTGAATACTTTAGTTTGGAAAAAAAAAAAAAAATGGAAAAGAAAAGAATAGAAATGCTAGTGAAAATTTTTCCAGTCCGGCGTCATTGCGTCACTATGTGCTGTTTTTTCTTATTACCGGATGTTTCATGTGACTGTCCGACATTTCGCCCAATTTTTTTTTTTTTCGTTTGAAACAAACGAGCAAAACATTGTTTGATTTAGACAACTTCAAACGAAATGAGCTTACAAAAGCTTAATTCATGAACAACAGTGGGTTCTAACCCATTCTTGATTATGCATAAAAGAAAGGGAAACTGCCAACGAACATTACTGAATTCTTGAAAGAAGTTTTATTAAACTACCATAGAAAATGTATAATGACATACCTTTCTAATTACTGCATATGTGTTACTCAAATCACCGCGGAAAGGACTTTGATTGCTATTTGACAAGATTCATAAAGGATCGCCCTATATTTGTCTTTTTAAATTTCACAGGAACAACGTCAAGTGACACCACCTGACCAATGGATTCCTTGTAACTGTAAGATTCTATTGGTAGGCTTTTTTTTTTTTTTTTTTTCATGAAGGCACTCTCTCATTAGTGGAGACGCAGAAGCTTTTTAATATGTATACTGTAGTGGAGAAGTTTGTTGATCATAAAAGGTACGTTTATTGATGTTTGGGACTAAAGGACCAGCCTTTTTAATAAAAATTCAGGCTTTATTTGACAGCGATAACTTCTTTTCACCATTGACTGAAGTAGTGGTGTCATTCATTACAATAGATATATGCTCGTTAGAAGGAGCCATATTGTATAGATAGGGTTCTGATTGTTTTCTGTGATTTTCAAATAATATTGCGGGTTCCATAGTTGCGAGTGAGTGCATATCAAAGTTATTGTCGTTGTTGATAAAACTACTTATATCGCTAAGTCTATTGTTATCTTTTGTTTTTTTATGGCTATTGTTGCGATTAAAAGACTGGACAAGCATTTGGCTATTGAAATGGTCATCGTCATTTGGCGTTTTTCCTGTCGCAGAGCTGAATTCCTATATAATGTGTGGTTAGTTCTACAGTATAAGGATAGATAAAGTGTATACCAACCCTGTTACAGTTTGCGCAGAAAATGGTATTCGATGAAGACCTACGAATATTGTCATTACAAAGCGCTTCCACTAACAACGTTGACTCAATAATTTCAAAATAAACAGTAAACGCCTAATTCATTAAAATATGAGTATCTCGTAAGATATACTATGTTATGATTTTTACATCTGAATGATCTCCAAGGAAATTGGTCACTTTTAGCAGGTTCATAGCCAAGTTAACAAAAAACGTCAAGGCCAAGCAGATCAATGATTTTTTAGCAATGCGTTCAATGATTCTGTTATGAAGACTGACGACTGATTTAGATGTACGCATGTGAATAAACAATCTATTGTACTTTATATGAGTAAAATGTTATTTAGGGCGTGTTTGTGTGTGCAACAAACCTTCTTACAAACATGCCACTCAGGAACAGATTGGCAAGGGCATCACCTACGAAATTCAAGATAATGACACCTGCTCCCCTGTTGTTATATTAGTATGAGAGAAGTGATATATAGTTAAAGTGCTATTATACCATTGTGCCCAGCATTGAGAGCCTGATTGGGGAGCTTGGCCCATTAACTGCTCTTGTATAGTGTGAAACGCAAGTTCATATGGCCAATCTGCAAATCTCAATGTGATTAATAAAGCGCCGACAATTTTGATCCAGCGAGAATTTCTGTCTTGTTCTAGAATAAGAAGCCGCATGAACATGACAATATAAAACAAGATATATGCTATCATAGTATTCAATTAGTCAATGGATGCTTATGTTTACTGCCATTGCTACTACTTTACTTATATGCCATAAGCTGTATCAAAAAAAAAAAAAAAAAAAAAAAAAAAAAAAAAAAGTTAAATAAAGTATGAATTGTAGTAGTTAATTTAAACTTACGAGACGAGTAGCGGAAAGTAGGCACATGTTTGGATCTCAAATAGTGGTATAATACCATATAAAACACGATGGATAAAGAACACTGAGACCTGTGCTAAGTTCACTAGATGACTAAATAGAGTAATGTCAGTTATAGTATAGTCTTTTTTTTTTTTTTTTTTTTTTTTTTTTTTACATTTTGCCTCGAGTTCGTTTATATTGCTGTAAACAGACGAAAAAGTTCCTGCAAGAAATAGTTACTGCGATCCACATCCCAATAAGGTTAAAGTTATTCACTACAGTGACTCCATAATCTGAGAGTTCAATCATTTGTAACTGTTGAAGTTAATTAATAAGAGTGTTGGAAGGAATGTTATACTTTCATGAAAAAAAGAAAAGAAAAGAAAAAAGAGGGAGAAACCTTGTATTGTTGTAATTATATTTACATTTGGCCATGAGAAAAATACCTGAGCTTCACAAACAGCAATAGCAAAGAAATCCCATATTACTACTCAATCAATTTTATTGGTTCGGAAACTACTGTACTACGTTTCCCAGCGCCTGGAATCCAATTGTCAATTATTTATTTTGTGATTTGTGCTGCTTTGTGGGGTGATATCCGTACATTTTATATTTTACACTTTTGCCCAATGGAACTTTGTGTACATGCGAAAAAAAGACGTTCTTTTCAGAATAATACCATATTTTTTTTTTTTGTGTAAAATTCACCACGCTTTCTCTTTTGGCCAATTAAACTTTATTAATGATTTTGGCTCTACCCGCCGCTGCTACTAGTCTATATATATAAAATGTAAGTTCTTGAACATTAAAAAAAATAATTGTATGTTATGTGTATGTGAGCTGCTGCAAACTGTATCTTGTTTGTAATACGTTGTACATTGTAGGCTGCTGTATAAAGTGAAGCTGATATTCAACATTCAATTTTCCTTATTTCCTAAAGTTTTAAACTTCAACCGATTTTTAACCTGATGAGGGAATTCATCGTTCATTATGTTGAAATTGCTCCATAATAAGTCACCTGGGATCAATTGTAGGAGTATATATATATATATACAAACAACGAAGAAAAGATCAAAATTATCACAACTGTTAGTAGTCGTCAAGGTATTAACAACATTGTTGATATCGGCATGGTTGCAACGGTCCATACCCCGAAGGATCATCAGTTGCCTAGTTAGCATTTATCTATAGTTCATATCAAGGATAAGCTGGTAACATTAAACTTTGGCTAGCACAAACACCAGATGTATTGACGGTAGTTCCAGAAATCTTGTTACCACCATCCACTTGTAACTGCAGCAAAGCCGACCCAAAAGGTTCTTTATATGCTACGTGGTATACGGTAGATGCGTTAATAGTTATTTCCGTTTTTGGATATTCATGTTTATACAAGGTTTCAAGGCAAGCGCCATTTAATAACTGTAGCTATGTAGATCACTTACACAAATCTTGTTCCTTCTTATCTCCTCTTATACGCTGATATATCACCTACTAATGGAACTTCTTAACTAGCTTCATAAATTCAAGATGGAGTCATACGTGTCAACTCATGGCTTTGCAAACAAGCATAACCATCTCGATTAGATAATGTTATCTGCTAGCTTTTATTCACCGAGATGCTCTGAAATAACATATCTTTTTTCCAGTATAAAGTTAGTAGAACCTTCAAGATGACCTTTGCTTTTTGGTGCAACCAAGATTTAATTTTAAACGACCCTGTGCGACCAATTTCTTGAAATATGTTAATAGTTTAATCCTCTCTATTATACCATAACATAAAAATAAAAATGATGATAACAATATTTAGTATTTTAAAGTAAATGAGTATGAAGCTAGTATCAGCAACACTAAAAGAGATATCTACATTAAAAAGAGAAAAATGCAGCTGACTATGTAGTATGTATAGTAAACGCCTTTTAACAAGAGGCAGTTTATAACAATGAACAAGTCCGCTACATGTGAATATAGAACAAGAAATGGAGAATCCCGGTAATCTTAAGGTCTATAAATAGGACTATACATAGATATCTATTGTAAACCGAATCGTAGTGAAATATAAATTACTGAGTAAGCAAGTCTTTTATTAAAGCATCATCATGTTTGAGATACATATGCTGTAAAGGCAAAACAAACGCTTCATGTATTTACCGGACACAAGTACGTAAATAATAAAATGTCAAATCTGTCAAAAAAGAAAAAAAAAAAAACGATTTAGTGTGCTGCTCTTTTTTGACGTAGCGAAGCACATTTTGTTGTGAATATTTTTTAGGTAGTTAGTACTTGTGAAAAAGACAAAATAAAAGTAAGTGCATAAGTTACATATTATTCTTTATTGCGTACATAAGTAATATTGCTATTTACTAGACGATGGTGTGGTTGATTTATTATTTGTAGGAACTGCTGGCAATGGATCATCAATCAAAGATGACATGCCTCGATAAGACTGACCTTGTTGGTAATACATGTATGGATTATGAGATCTATTACTGTTATTGTCTAGGAAAATAACGGGTTCCACGCTTGTTACAATGGTTTCGAGAGCATGTGAATTGTTACTAAAACTATGATTTCTTAATGTTTTATCGCTGCTATCAGGAAACTGAACGAACATTTGACTACTAGGACGATTATCGTTGTTTGGTATTTTACTATCTACTACAGGACTAAGTTCCTATTATCAAGATATATTTAATACTAAAAAAAAAAAAGAGGCATTATTAAGAATACATTACCCGTTTGCAGTTTTCGCAGAACAAACCATGTGGAGAAGCTTGACGGTTGCCATCGTTACGAAGAGCTTCTACTAAAAGAGTTGATTCGACAATTTCAAAATAGACGGTAAATACCTATATGTATACTTGAACTATTAGCAAAAATAGATAACGATGTACTGTTGGATACGTTACATCCGACTGATCCCCGAGAAAGTTGGTTACTTTTAATAAATTCATGGCTAAATTAACGACAAATGTCAGAGCCAAGCAGATCAGTGATTTTTTAGCGATGCGTTCAATGATTTTGTTTTGGTAGCTGATGATGGATTTGGATGCCCTCATGTGAATAAATAACCTGTACACAACATAGATGATACAAATATGAGCAAATTTAGTAAATCACATGCCTCTTATGTGTGACAAATTACCTTCTTACAAACATGCCACTTAAAAATAAATTAGCGAGAGCGTCACCTATGAAATTTAAGATAATGACACCAGAACCCCTAAAATAAATCAGAGAGATGGTTAATAAGGATGATAGAGAGTGGTCGTTTCTGGTACATATATACCATTGAGCCCAGCATTGGGTAGTTGACCGAGGAACAGCATGTAGAGCAAGTTCGTATGGCCAGTCTGCAAATCTCAAAGTAATCAATAAAACACCAACTACTTTAATCCAGCGAGAGTTTCTATCGTGTTCGAGGATAATGAGCCGCATAAACATGACTGTATAAAATAAGATATATGCTGAAATAAGGATTAGACTTTATGTATATACAGCTATATTCGTCTGTAAGTTATTTTACTTATATGCCATAAACTAATAGTAATGATGTTATTATTACTTTAAATTTGACAAGAATATTGGTTAAACTTACGAAACGAGTAATGGAAAATAAGCACACGTCTGTATTAAGAATAAAGGTATAAGACCATATAAAGTACGATGGAGACAAAACACTGACACCTGAGTCAAATTCACCAAATGGCTATTTATTATGAACATATTAGTTGCTGTAATATGTTCACATTCAGCCAGTTTCTCTCTTTACATTTTTCCTCTAGTACGTTTATATTGTCTCAGGCAGACAGTGAAGTTTCTGCAACACACAGTCACTGCTATCCATGATCCTACAAGGTTAAAGTTGTTTACTACGTTGATCCCATACTCTGATAACTGAATCATTATTATTGGGGGATTTCGAAGGACTGTGATTTCATAAAAATAAAAAAGAAAAAGAAATACGAATAAAGGAAACGCAACAGCGCATCTTTTATTATAGGCGCTTCGTCTATATTGGCATGAGAAAAACTATAATGGGTGTGTGTGGGTGTTAAGGCTCAGCTTTTAAGAACACAAAATATTATAAACAACTTTGATAATTCTAAGATATTCCTTTTATTGGACAGGTGTGCAACATTCTCCAACATATTGAAATTTAGAAAGGCTAGAGCTTGATTATGTAATGCTTTGTGTGAATTACTATTGTACATGCGAAAAAAAGATTTGCATCTTGTACAGGAAGGTGCTAAATTCGAAGGTGTTTTCCAAACTTATCCTGTGTTTGTGGAGTAGGAAAAATCCCAAAAAGTAAAAGGGCATTTGTTTTCATTTTAAAATTAATTCAGATTAAATTAGTAAAGCCCCATTGTTTTCATAACAATGACATATATATCAGTACCCCACATATTATATTACTAAATAGCGTTGATGCCCGCCATGTACAGTATATATACTATAAAAAAAAAACTTGTTACTCTGTAATACGTTATACAAAGAAATGCTTCTTTTTTATACATAACACACACAAACGAAGATGTTTATTTACAAACAATAAAAAGAATTGGTATCTATCCTACAAATACAAAAAGCGGGGGGGAAGGGTGGGGTCTAATGACTAAAATCCTTAATAAGAGCTTTGACGGCATCAATGGTACCAAAGACACAACCGACAATACCCAGGAAAATGGTAAGTGCACAGAAGGCAAGTTCGTACCAGGGTTTGTTTCTAATTCCCGTCAACTTGAGGTAACAGGCTACGGGCAACAAAAAGACGAGACCACAATTGGAAAGCGCACCGATCAGGCCCATGAAATCGTCGAAGTAGGGGATAAAGATGGCCAAGATAACCAAAATACCCATAGTCACCGTACGGATCACAGCGCGAGCCAACCAAGCCTTAAACTTGCCAATACGTTCATCGGTAATGTTGGTGAACTTTTCAAACTCAAGAGAGAAAGACGTGGTGTAAATGGGGATAGCAAGAATGACGTGGATAGTCATGACAATCATGGAAATCAACTTGGGAGTTTCAGCCATGAGAGAGTTGTAAATAGGAGAAAGGGTATGACGACCATAAGCCCAGTAACCAGGAATAGCAGTCATGAGGTAGAGAGCAGTACA
>JNEK01001595.1:0-18568 GCA_000697295.1 Mucor indicus B7402
ATACCCAGGAAAATGGTAAGTGCACAGAAGGCAAGTTCGTACCAGGGTTTGTTTCTAATTCCCGTCAACTTGAGGTAACAGGCTACGGGCAACAAAAAGACGAGACCACAATTGGAAAGCGCACCGATCAGGCCCATGAAATCGTCGAAGTAGGGGATAAAGATGGCCAAGATAACCAAAATACCCATAGTCACCGTACGGATCACAGCGCGAGCCAACCAAGCCTTAAACTTGCCAATACGTTCATCGGTAATGTTGGTGAACTTTTCAAACTCAAGAGAGAAAGACGTGGTGTAAATGGGGATAGCAAGAATGACGTGGATAGTCATGACAATCATGGAAATCAACTTGGGAGTTTCAGCCATGAGAGAGTTGTAAATAGGAGAAAGGGTATGACGACCATAAGCCCAGTAACCAGGAATAGCAGTCATGAGGTAGAGAGCAGTACAGGTAGACATACCCGTCACAACGACCCATTTCCATTGATGAGGCTTCTTAAGAGCGTGCTCGACGTGAGGATAGGTATTGATACCACCATAGGAGAAAGCGATTGTGGCAAGAGCAGAAGGGAAACCAGTCCAGATAACAGAATCAGTGATGACAGGAATTTCAGGATGAGCATTGCGGTCCAAGGGGGCTTGAATAGCAACAATAAAAACAGCCATCATGGTACAAATAGCACCAAGAGCGGAAAGTAATGTTATTTCTTTGAGCGTTCTAGCGACCAAAGAAGGAATCAAAAGAATAGCGCCAATGATACAAGCCCAAGCAGTAGTACTCAAAGATGCTGCACTTGTTTCGCGAAGCATATAATTCATGTTACCAGCAGCTAAAACTAAATAAAGAGCAGGGCAACCAAACAGATTCAACCAGTGAAGGGCGGAAGCAACCGCGTAACCGGGCCAACCGAAAGCAGCAGTACCTACTGCCTTATAGTCATGGAGACGTTGGCCAGGCTTATAGTAAAGACAACGGATCAAGATGGTACCACTGTAAATAGCCATAAAGTAGGCTAAAAACATGATGAGAATACCAAGCCACCCACCCAAAGCAAAGGCACGAGGAAGGCCCAAGGTTCCAGTACCAGCAATAATACAGGTAATACTGAAATAACCCGTAAAAAAGGTACCTTTACCGTGGCCAAATTCATTCGTTACAGATGCATTATCGTCGTCCTCGGTATAATTGTCAATAGCAGTTTCTTCAACTTTAAATGTATCAGTGTATTGTTCATCGTTGGCTTGAGAAACGTATTTATTACTATCGAGTTGCTGAATTGTCATTCAATTATATTATATATAAAATATAAAAAAATAAAAATTGGGTGGAAGTTTGATCTGAAAGAAAAAGAGGAGAAAAGAAAAAAGATGAAGGGCTTTTTATACTTTTTTCCAGTTATTAGACTAAAAAAAATAGTAGATATACAGAGCGTTTAGGTTGAATCATGGTTTATAGCTATAATAATTATGAAACCAAGTTGGGATTTACAGTCTCTTCTTGTCTCCGTTTCAATTAATATACAGAAAGGTGCTTGAATAAATAATGACGATGATGTAAATCATGGCGTCAACAGCAGGCTAGCTAATATACTACGAAGTACTTTAGGGTGGAGGTTATATCAGGGAAACATGGCAGAAAATAAAAAACGGAAAAGCTGATTACCAATATGGTATTATCATACGGTAGGCTATTAGGCACCGGATAATTCTTTTATGTTCAGTCGATCTGTTGTTGGTAATGTATGATATATTTTAGTTTCATACTCAGTAACCATTGTCAAACAAAAAGGTCCACAGGATATTACGTACGATAAGAAAACAAGATGTGCACCTAAGAAGCATTTTAATTTCGATAGCAATAGTACTTTCTTCGCGAGTCTTGGCAAGCAACTATGTTCGCTTGACTAATTATTTTAATTATTTAATACGTTTGTATGTTTATAGTAAGGTCTCATCTTATTAGTAATCGAGTGCGCTGTAATATTCTCAAAGGGAATTTACTCATGTGGCGATGCAAACTATCAGTAGAGCTACTGATCTCATTACACACATATTATATGTTATATGTTAACGATAATATTGGCCTATTACATTGCAATAGTTTTTCCCACAATGTCAAAATCTAGCGTTTTTTTTTTTTCTGTAATGTTAGATTGTACAAATGTCGGTACTTTTGCTGGTTTTCCTTTTTATTTATCCAGAATTTGCGGCGACAGTAACAACACCAATAATATGCGTACCTTTCTTCCCAGAGATAATATCAACAAAGATAAGCTTTATATGTGAATGCCAGCGAAATATTTATTTATAAATCATGTGTTCTTTACCTCCTATTTTTCCTTTTATTGATCAAAAGTTTCATTATTTATCTCTGAACACACTTTTCTTTTCAAAAATGTGGGGAAACAAAACTCAAAAAGAAACTAAAACATCCATTCTAATGCAAGACACCGTACTAAACTTCTTCAATTCTCAAATAAAATAAGAGGACAGGTGTTTGATTTTGTACATCAGCTATATTTTGATTGATTTTCAAGATATAGCCGACACTCCTCACTTTTTTTTTTTTCTGTTTCTTGGAAAAACAATAAAGTACAAAATAGCGGAGACAATTTCCCCTTCTCTTATCAAAACTTTCCAAAGAAAAAAAAAAAAAAAGAAGCTCCTTTACAAATAAACAAAGAAAGAGATAAGTCTTTTCATTAAATTCGGTTACTGTGTAACGTAAGACTTTGATCTAAACCTAATCTGAATGACTTTAAAAAAAAAAAGAAGACAGTAAACATTTGAGCAACGAATTGCAAGAATGCTTAAAATGAAATTTTGTCGGCGCAACATTTGGTTTCAAAAGGAAATCAGATATAAAAAAAAAAATTTTTTTTTTGCTACACATATAAAGACACCAGATCATTATTTTTTTTTTTCACTTTTTTTTTTTTTTATTTCATTAGATCGCAGATTTTATATGACAATTCACGAAGTCGAGAAATACCAAGCACCCACCTCTTATGATGATGATCGTTTTAAAGTAGAAGAAACAGTGATCGATAATTATGTTGAGGATGACAACATTTCTGTGACAAATGAATTCGGTCATGGCAAAGGTACCTTCTTTACAGGTTTCTTTAGTGTTACTTGTATCGTGGCTGGTACCGGTACACTTGGTTTGCCTCGTGCTTTTGCCTTAGGTGGTTGGCTCGGCATTCTCATTATGCTTCTAGCCTTCTTGATGTCCATTTACAGTGGTGTCGTCTTAATCCGTTGTCTTTACTATAAGCCTGGTCACCGTCTCCATGACTACAAGGCAGTAGGTACTGCTGCTTTCGGTTGGCCCGGTTACGCGATCGCTTCCGTTCTTCACTGGTTGAATCTGTTCGGTTGCCCTGCTCTTTATTTAGTTTTAGCTGCTGGTAACATGAATTACATGCTTCGCGAAACAAGTGCAGCATCTTTGAGTACTACTGCTTGGGCTTGTATCATTGGCGCTATTCTTTTGATTCCTTCTTTGGTCGCTAGAACACTTAAGGAAATTACCATTCTCTCTGCAATTGGTGCTATTTGTACCATGATGGCTGTATTTATTGTGGTTGTTCAAGCTCCAATCGACCGTCATACACATCCTGAAATCCCTGTCATCACTGATTCTGTTATCTGGACTGGTTTCCCTTCTGCTCTTGCCACAATCGCTTTCTCCTATGGTGGTATCAATACCTATCCTCACGTCGAGCACGCTCTTAAGAAGCCCCACCAATGGAAATGGGTAATGATCACTGGTATGGCCACTTGTACTGCTCTCTACCTCATGACTGCTATTCCTGGTTACTGGGCTTATGGTCGTCATACCCTTTCTCCTATTTACAACTCTCTCATGGCTGAAACTCCCAAGTTGATTTCCATGATTGTCATGACTATCCACGTCATTCTTGCTATCCCCATTTACACCACGTCTTTCTCTCTTGAGTTTGAAAAGTTCACCAACATTACCGATGAACGTATTGGCAAGTTTAAGGCTTGGTTGGCTCGCGCTGTGATCCGTACGGTGACTATGGGTATTTTGGTTATCTTGGCCATCTTTATCCCCTACTTCGACGATTTCATGGGCCTGATCGGTGCGCTTTCCAATTGTGGTCTCGTCTTTTTGTTGCCCGTAGCCTGTTACCTCAAGTTGACGGGAATTAGAAACAAACCCTGGTACGAACTTGCCTTCTGTGCACTTACCATTTTCCTGGGTATCATTGGTTGCGTATTTGGTACCATTGATGCCATCAAAGCTCTTATTAATGATTTCAACCATTAATTATACCTTCTGTAAATTACACAAATAATAGATATACATAAATAAACTTGTACCTTTTTTATTGAACTTCCCGTTGTTGTTACTGTTTGATTTTGCTTCTTGACTTTCTGTGAAACCTATACCATACAGAAGCGTATCTCAGTAAAAAAAAAAAAAATTTTTTTTTTTCTTTGGAGTTTTGAAGATAAGGGAAAAATTACCTTAAGAGATAGCTTTGTCTTAAAAGGGTAATTTATTGATCCTTTTTCTATAGACTGCAGATCAAAACAAAATGAGATCTTTCTTCTTTTGATGATCTAATCATTTAACCGCTATATTTTAAATTCGGCTATTCTTATTCTAGAATAAACTGACACAAAGGTGTCATTTTTTAGCACTGCTGATGGATTTCTTTTTTTTTTGGCGTTTTTGCTTGCTTCTATAAGCAGCCGCCCTGTATTATTAACGGTAGAAAGTACTGTCAGACCGCTTTTTTGTTTGTTGGTATTGCGCCGTGTAATACAAGAATGCCTCATTGAGCTAGTATGATAGATCACGGGCTTTTCAAAGCTAATATCCGTTGTTTTACTAGATAGATATGAAATAATTATGCAGGTAGATTGTAGATATGAGTCCAGGCTTTTTTTTTTTTTGAAGAAGAAAACGAGGAATCGAATGAATGCGGCGGAATGACGAATTCTAGTTTTCAAGGCCCAAAGAGCGAGCATTTGTGAGCTCTCTTTCTCTGTAAAATAACGACAATAATAGAGCAACTCTGTATTCTGGGCAAACTGTTTCTTAATACGGTAATTACCATCATAAAAAAAAAAAGACTCGGTTTGCCTTTGTTTGGTTGACTGTAATCCAATGTAATAGTCTACAGATATGTGTGTACTACCGTTCACTGCTTAAATCATTCGGTGCTTTTCATGTATAAGGGGATGATAAAGCTTATATGATATTGACTACTAATTTTTCATCTATTTATAATACACTTGCTTGCCCTCATGACACGCGAAAACAGTAATGATACCCAACCATATTATCATAATACTACACAGATATAGCATATTATGGGCGAGAAGCCTCGGTCCTTCCATATATATATAAAAGACATTGTAGTATATAAAAGTTGGTGTAATCTATACAAAAGAACACGGGTTCGTATCAAATGATTTGTGTATTGAAGAAAGGCTTTCAGTGAGTAGTTGTAGTAGTGTCAATATAGTAACATAAACACATATCACGACTCCTTTTATGCAGTATACTTATAGATGTATATCATAGTTAAATTTCAGTGAAGTAACTTGCTTAAACTGTGCACATCAATGCAAAATTTAAGTTTTGTGCACATAATGTACGTGCGTGATGTTGACCCTACTCTTTCTTCTTTGGGTCACCTCTAGAATAATAAGTTAAATCCTCGTCCGCCCTCTCTTTTTTTCTTTCTTTCTTTTTTCTTATATTGAAAGTACTTAATGAAGCCTTTGTTAAGACTGATACTCCCTGCTACTTGTGAACTATGTGGAAATTGGTTACCAACGCATAACGTAATAAAGCAGAAAAGGGAGTAGGGGTATAATATATGTATACATTTATTAAGCATACATTATCATTTAGCCAGACTGCCCTCGGAATGGAGTGCATCCTTCTCAATGGAACTTGCTTGTAAAAGAGTTTAGCATTATCACAAGAGGTGTGAGTGCTCCTCTAACTAGGCTAATCACTTTTATCTAAACTAGCAAAGCTGCTCCAAATCAAATCCTCTTGTTTTGTTACGGAAATTATCGCTCTTTTTTTCTTTCTATCTTTTCTTTTCTTGTAAACTGTAATTCTTCATTAAATAAATGTATAGCTCTTCTTCTAGAGAAAATACTTCAAACATACCAGCCTACAAATGAGTACAAACCAACGAGGACGGCATTTTTTTTGTACGCCATAAGACTTAACCCACTTCTCCTATAATATATTAAACTATACGAATAGTAGTGTACAATTTACACTTGCTGTTTTCTTGTCTCCTTAAATTATCTGATTTGTGAGTAAAAATATAAACTTGCTTGAATTTGATTGGATAGTGTTAAACTCCTTGTTTTTTATATATTTATCTCCTTTTTTTACCTTGATGGAATATATATAAATATATGAAAAGAGTTAGTATATTTAGTCTAGAGACTATCTGAGATATCTTTGTTTAATCAATATTCTCTGGGCGATAATATATATATATATATATATATATATAAAGGAACATTTTTGCGTGCAAAAATTAAAGCAGACTGGGCTGAGTCGAAACTGCTAATTTATCGCAACTCAATTTTAACGATTTCTTGTCCTTTTTTTTTTGTTTCTTTATCTTTTTTTTTTTTTACATACATGAAGTTTAGCTATAAGAATATCCTCACCTTTTCAGCTTTATTGGGTATAAATGAAGCAATAAATACAGAGAATACGGGTGAATTAATACAAGTATTATAGCTTTATCAACAACAGTTTTAGCTGCGCCCCTTCAAGATGTTTCTGTAACATCTATAGATCTCGCTGAAAAGACTTATAATCAACAAGGCGATGAACACCTTTTCGTTACAGTTACAAGAGTAGATGACCTTTTGGATGATGATGGTTCTCTCTTAGCAGAAAGAATAATGGCTGTACGAGTTACATTTGATGTTGTTGAAAACCAAGTAAAAAAAAAGGAAATGCATGACTTTTAGTTTTTCTCACAGAGTTATGATTAGTTGATGTGTAACGGCCAACCTGTTGAAATTGGTGTTTCTAGTATTCAAGTTGAAGCAGAAATGGCTGCCAACCCCACGAAATTAACTATTGCTTCAGAGGAGGATGCTGCTTTGTTAGCTGATACTTTTGATGTCGGACTTGTCACTGTCGAAGTGACAGCCACTATTTTGGATGAGTTAAAGACAGATGATGGTATGGTCTTCCGTAGATTGAGTGTTCAAGAATTAATTACCGAAATCAATGGTGAAAAAGTCGTTCAAACTGAAGCAGGTCAACAAATCTTGGATGTCTTTGATAATGGATCTCTTATCAAATGGAATGTCGACCCTCTTACTGGATTTATGCTTCCCGGTCCTGCTATGATAGAAGATAATAACGATGCTTCCATGCATGTTGTTGGTAATAACCAGCCATTGTCTGCCGTCGATGCCTGGTGGAATGAAACATCTACTGTTGTCCGCAGTGTTGTTTGTACCACTGTATTTGCTTTCTTTTTCGCTATTTGTTATATCGTATCTCAATTGTTTACCTCAAGATCAGCATCTTATGAAGCGGTTGCAGTTGTTGATCATGATGATAACAAACAACAACCTCCTGCTTATATTGAAAAGGAAGAAACTCAACCTTTCATCTTGTCTGAAGAAAAAAAATAAATAAAATCAAATGATGATACTACCTAAAGACTGCATATATATATTGAGAGAAATAGTTTAGCATTTCAAGCCGTTTGTTTGACTCAATAAATGCTTAGCACTAACATACCCACTGAGTAATTCAATTAATTGAGACAGCTTATTTAATTAATTTATTATCTAATTTGCAGGTTCGCTCCTATTACAGTCAAGAGACGTAGATGAAAGGGCTTTGCATTCTAGTAATTTGAGCAAGCAGTCTTCTTTTTGAAATGAATTAACAATATATGGATTGAGAGGCAGGTAATAAAGTTCGACACCCAAGCATAATTCCTAAGGCTGTGACTCAAGCAAGGAACTTTATGGTGATAGATCGTCGTCTAAATAGAAGGTAATGCTTGAAGCGGCGAATCATTCAAAAAGTGACTGTTATTATGCGGTAATCTATGTTACATTTGAAAAGCGAACTTTATTTGTTATATTACAAGTGGAATAAGAGAGAGAGAGAGAGAAGAGAAGAGAAGGGGTATATATACATGGTGTTATTTAAATACATTATTTTTGGGCTTTCTGACGGTTGTTAGGAATCTTTTTAGTTTTGATTTGACAGGTGTTTTCGTAGTAGAGATGACAGAGTTGAATGATCTCAAGTCAGTTAACGTGGATTTAGACGTTTCTGTTGTACCAACTGTTGTACTTGATGAATTATAGTTCAACATTGTATTTGAAGATATCGAAACACTGTCGTTTATACATGTATAGAATAGTTCCCAATTTTCATCAAAGTGTTCTGTAAAACGTGAAGTCATGATAACAAGAAAGAAAAGGCGATATCCCAGGAATTTTCAGGGACCTCTTTTTTTAAATAGAGGTATCATTTTTATAACTGAGATTATAGTGGTTACACTAAAATAATTAAACTTCAGATCTTCTTTCCGATGCGCTTTTGAGAGGGAACCTTGTACACATACGAAATGACACTTTTGGGCAACTTATGACAAGATCAGTTTTGAATACCAAAAGTTTGTTGTGAATAACTAAATAAAACTTAAACTTTTCAGTATTGAATTACGACAAACTTGTTCCATTGAATAGTTGGGTAAGGTAAAATAAACAATAATACCCTTGCCATATCAAGAACTATTAGCGCTAACATGTAAAAATGTCATTTTAAACATGGTCAATTACAAGAAATAAAGCGTCAATTAGCTTCTTATTAACTGTCACGAAGGTCTTTTGTATTAGACATATATATATATATATAGAGAGAGACTAGTGATAAAGAAAAGGACGGAAGAGTACGATATATGTTTTTACTTTGACAGGTCGCAACAGTTGAGCAATTCATATATTTACATCACTGATGATGAAGCAGTTCTATAAACACGCTGCTGGTTTTTCCAAAGATTGTTATTAAATGCTCTTATCAGCTAATAAGCTTTTTTAATTGCGCTTCCATTAATTCCAGAATTGCAAAATCGACTTTTTGGATTGATTCTAAAAAGTCCAGAAAAGAAAAGGTGTAGGAGGAAAGATTACCATTTCTATCTTCTTAATTACTACATGATATCCCTTCTAATAAGAACAAAGAGTCGCAACAGCAGCTTGACTGTTATTATTAGAACTATGTTTCAGTTTATTATCAAAAGAAGAGAGACCTCGGGCGGGCCCTACTAACTAGAATATACGGCACACTGGTAAATTTTTTGCTTGATACTCTCCCTCACTCAATGGCTCTTTTTTGTGTGTGTCTTCTCACCTAAAATAGAAAATTTTCATCATTTATTTTTAGCTAATACACTATTTTTTTTGTGGTTTCAATCTAGAAAAAACAAAGAGTTCTATAGATACTAGAAAAAAAAAAAAGAGGTAATTCTGTACCATGTAAGCACTGTGAATTCGCGTTTTGACATTGAAATAATTGCTGTCATTATACTATACATATATACATATGTATGTGTCATTCCAGTCTGTGTACATATAAACGTTCACTCTCCTCTTTGTACGAAACCAAAATAATGGGTCTCATTATTTACCAAGTAATTGTCTCCCCAATAATTTCATTCTCTTTTATAAAAAAAGGTTTTGTTTTTGTTTTTAGTGTTGTTTTGATTTTTTATTCTCCTAATGATGTGATTTTTTTCCCTCTTCTTTTTATTCAAAGAACTGCCGACTGGCGATTTTTTTTTACGATTTACTATCGAGATTTTTTTTAGGAGAAACGTCACTTTGCTGCAAAAAAAAAAGTGTGCTGCTGAGTCACTTTTTTGTTTGTTTTTATTGACATGTAACCATGGCATCTCTGTTGTGTCACGATTTAAATTAAAAAATATTCAGTGACTCTGCAAATCAACAAGCTTAAAATAATGTTGGGATGACAACGGCTCTATGCAATTGTGTATATCTATTTGACAATGCTATTTTCACATGCGCTCCGTGATCCGAAAGTTTCTAATCATCACCTTTCAAAATATGCATTTTTATGTCCTACAAAGATAGGTATTTTAGTGACGATAATAAGGAGACTGTTTTATTGAAAACGATAGAAATAGTATTAGCAATTGCAAACGAGGGCACATATACAATCCTCTTTCACTCCCTTACGCACACAAATATTCACTATATCTTCACTTTTTCTTTTTCTCTAGATTAAAAAAGTTTGTTTTACATGCCTACCCAAACAAGCTTAGCTAAAGGGGAAAAAAAAAGAACTTTGTATAACATTATGTATATAAATATTCACAAAACACAAAGAAGCCTTGTGTTTTTTTGTAGTTGTTTAGGAATGTTCTAGTAAAATGGACACTTAACTACTAGATCTATATAGTACTGTATCACTTAGCCAGAGATTGATTGGTAATTTAACTTGATTCTTGTAAATATAGATAGTTTATAAAAGGAGGTTCATGCTTAATATAGCGTTAACCATCAAGGGCAAAACCACAGACCTCGGTTCTCTAAGAATGGTTAAACACAAAAAAAAAAAAATGGATTTTCATCCCGAGCCAGTGAAACTTTATTACGCGTTAAAAGTAAAAATAACAATTATGTCAATACCCTGTAAAACAAAAACAACACTAAAAAAAAAGGCAGTAATAAGTAAAGGAGAAGCTGTGGGGGATGAGTAGTACTTATAGAGGGTGCGGAGATGTCGATTTGACATGTCATCATATTCTTTTGATTAAGGGGGGAGGGGGTAAAGATTTATGCTCAGGAGCATTTTTGTGATTTCATGGATTCTGCTTCAAGAAATTTGACGGCAAGGCGCAGTACGCTTTAGACATCTTCTATTACTACTATATTACTTTATTTATTCTAGCTTTCCCCTTTTTAACAAAGGAGATCTCTCCTCTTCCGTCCAACAAGTTTATATATAGATAATAGTATTAGAGTAATACACTCCTTTATTAATCAACTTTTTTTCATTGTGCTGTTTGCCACCCTACTTTTTTGAAATCATCCTTTTTTTAGATATACACAAAAGTCTCTGTAACTAACGCTGTAATCACATCGAAATTGGTGCAACATGAAATATAAACACATAATGGCTCTATGCTTATCCCTAGCTTGTGTTTTTTTTTGGGGGAGCGTTATATAAGTCTGTTACGTTTTTTGTTGTTATGATTCTTTCTTTTTTCCTTGCTTTCCTTAAAAAAAAAAAGATGTTTGCTATTCAATATACTTCAAAAGAAACTGATGAAGTTCAATCATTGTCTTCTTCCTCTTTATCAAACGATAGGTAATTATTACTGCATACTATGCAAGAAAACCGGTTTAAATGTGATGTACTACCTGGGGGAGACACTCAGAAAAGAGCAATAGCGAGATGTCCTTTAAATTATTAATATTATTTTCTTTTTTTTTTTTTTTTTTTTCATGAAAAAAACTTATATTTCTTTCTTTATTTTCTAGTTTGCAGTTACAACACTTTATGATGGATGAAGATCAATCTTATATGTATTCAGACTTTGATTGGTCAATGTCTTCATCCCCACAACAGCAGCAACAAGACATGACATATTGGTCTCATACTATGTTCACTCAAGCTACAGATCCAGCACATTTTGTCAACAAGCCTCGTCAATCTCCTCCTCCGAGTAGTGGTTATGAAAATACTAATAATAGAGTACACCCTCGTTTTAAAAGTGCTAATGCTCGTCTCGATTCGAGTTATCACCAATTCATTCATCCATCTGTCGCTTCTTCTCCTCTCGTTGACTTACCACCAGTCTCGACGGACGTTTTTTACAACAATAATGACTTCTCAAATGAAACGTATGTCTTTATATAAAAATAAGGGAGTGCATTAAAAAAAAGGAGGGGGAGGGGAGGGATAATGACAGTTTCTTTGAAACTGTCAATAGAGGATCATTACATCTCCTATAACCTCGATCTAACACATCCTTTTTATATAATATCATGATTTATATGTAGTGGGTTTCAATTTAACATTGTGCTTGATGGTAAAAAAAAGAAAGAAAGAAAACCTTATCTCCATATAAATTACTAACATCTTTTTTTAACTAATATGTTATTTAGCGCCTACAGCAACAACAAAGAAACATGACGAAGAGCAGGTAACTTATTTGAACCGAGGACAAGCATACCTCCTAGAATTCAAGTCTTCTTGCATGATTCAAGGCACATTAAGTACAACAATTTCCATTGCTTTCCACGAGCCCAGTCATCGAATTATCTCTAAAAGTTACTGGAAATATTGGATTGCCCAACAGGAGATACCTTCCGAGGCTCGAGCCATTGAATTGGATATGCATCAGACTTCAGGCATTTACAACATACGACTAACCTCTTTTGACCGTATTACCTTTGATTGGCACAACCGTTTCGGCGCTAAAGTTTACATTCGTTTCAACTGTCTCTCCACTGACTTTTCCAAAATCAAGGGTGTAAAAGGAATTCCTATGCGCATAGTCGCTGAAACAACACAGCACGTCATGACAATGCCTCACGATATTACTCCTTATAAAGGTACATTTCAGAAAATAACAGCACCCCCATCTGGCGATTTTTTTGAATACAAGGAATCATGTTATTGTAAAATAAAGCTATTTAGAGACAAGGTACGACTTAAACCCTTCCCTCCTTTTGCTTCCCCCCCCCATTCACACCTTATGATATTTATTTTAGGGAGCCGAACGTAAAAATAAAGATGACAGGAAACAGAAGGAAAAACAAATTGATAAAGTCATAGGTAGGCAAACATCTATTTTTATTTTTGTATAGTTCTAATGTATGATATAGCTTCTACGAAAGGAAACCCTGAACAACACCCACTATGGCCTATTTTGAGTCAAAAGCATAAGTCAAAAAGTTGTTTTATCGAAATCCCCCCATCCCCTGAGCTGACCCCTCAACAACAAGATCACAGTCTATTTTTATTCAAAAACGAGCGACAACAACAAAAAAAGACCGTGCTTACGTTTTATGTATGGACCGTCAATTTTAACTCGAGCCCTCAGGAAATTGTGCTCGAGACATTTACAACACAAAACCTAAAATCCAAATTGGCGCAAGTGCTGGATATTCACCCTGCTCGTATCGCAGAGATTTTATGGCATAGAAAAAGGCAAACTCAAGATGAAAGTGATGTTTTGGTATTGGTGGAAGATACATTTATTGAAGAACATATTTCAGACGGTGAAATGATGACTGTCAATTGGGAAATGAAAACAGATGGCAGTTTACGACTTGTACTTGAATTTTAAAAGAAACTGACCAAAAAAAAAAAAAAAAAAAAAAAAAAGATATGACCCTCCTTACTATTATACCATGTATAGTTCCCTTTTTCTATATGCTTTTTACAATATAAGACATCTCTTCCCCTCACCTTTCCTTCCCTTATTGTTATATATAATTGAACATAGTCCTCACCCCTATATTATCAAGTCACATCGTTTTATATACATATATCCTCTCTATATATATAAGCTATTCATACCAAGATTCTCATTATTAAATTATTCTATTTCATGTGTATATAGTTGGGGTCAGCTCATATGGACAAAAGGTCAAATGATAAACTCTTGTAGCACTACTATTTTCTTTTTATTAAATCTGAGGATTTTGCATAAATTTAAAGCTGTCAAATATAAAAGGGCAGCATAAATGAAATGATGGTGTTGTCGTTATTTGCCTTTGCTAAGCGAGTTTCAATTTACACTACTGCTGTGTTTAGCTTTTTGCTTATGAAGATCATACTCATCTTGATATAACAATGTTCTGATTTCACTTCCTGTTGTCGATGGTAAAACAAAAACACATCATGTTGTATAATAAGCCACCTTGATTTTTGGTTTGGGGTAAAATTCAGTTCACTTCAAAGTCTGCACCACGTGTGTGAGAGGACTCACACACTCGTATAAGAAAAATACGATACATGTGAAAAAAAAAAAAAAAAAAAAAAAAAAAAAAAAAAAAAAAAAAAAAAAAAAAAAAAAAAACAAAAACAATATGCTTGTTAGACAAGATTGACACATATATAAAGTACTACATCTTTTCTTTTTTTCTTTTATTTTTACTTCAAAAAAAAAACAAGAAGAATGTCATCTCTGATAAGTCGTTATGGTGCAAAGGGTGCATTAGCCACTTTTTCTATTCTAGCCTGTATTTATCATGATAGAGCTATATTTGATGAAAAGCGTTCAGACATTAAAACGCAAGCTGGATGGCCACTTGTCGGAAATCTACCTATTGTATTAGAGTATTTGACTCGATTTCATGAGTTTCTATTGGAAGCCTTTACGCGTCTTGATGATACCACACTGTAAAATTTTATTTGTATACAGTTTGAAGGACGCATCGTAACAAAAAATTTTATACATAGAACATTATCTGCTTTGGGTATTCCAAGACATGTGGGTACAATTGATCCAAGGAACGTAGAGCACATCTTAAAAAGTATAACCACATAAGATAAGATAACAAATCATAATAATATTAATATCAACATTCATGTATACAGATAATTTTGAAAATTATATCAAAGGGCCAGAATTCCATAGTGGCATGATGGATCTTTTTGGTGGCGGTATTTTTAATGCTAACGGTGAAGAATGGAAATACCAGCGTAAAACTGCTAGTATTATATTTAATGTTAAGAACTTTAGAGATCAATTCACAGAGTAAAATTTAAAATATAAAAAAAAAAAAGACAAAAACTAACTCTGTTTTTTTAAAAAAAATTCTAGTGTATTTTTGAAAGAGCTTAATATTATGCAGGAGCATATCTGGGACGTTGCAGCCAAAAAGCATCAAGTTGTCGACTTCCACGATATTATGTTTCGTTTCACGCTTGATTCCTTCATCTATCTTGGATTCGGAGTCGACTTACATGCTCTCACCACTGAAGGCAAAGTTCCCTTTGCCACGTCCTTCGACGAAGCCCAAAAAACCACGTTCTTGAGATTTATCAACCCCATCTGGAACATTACTGAATTCTTTGTCGATAGTGTCATGGCGCCCTGGAAACTTAGTACCAAACAACACCTCAAAGTTGTTGATACATTTGCCCGTGATGTAATCAAGAAACGTCGAGCCCAATTAGACGCTGGTGAAGTTCATACCGATCTCCTCTCCCGCTTCATGGACGCCCGCAATCATCATGGAGAGCCACTCAATGACAATGAGCTCCGTGATATTGTCTTGAACTTTATCATTGCCGGCAGAGATACCACAGCACAAGCACTTTCATGGACGTTTTATCTGCTCATGTGCCACCCTCGTGTTGAGAAAAAATTGCTAGAAGAAATTGAGAGGTATATTGTGGACGATGATGACTTTACTGATTCGCCTGCACTTTATGAAAAGATCAAGAACATGACGTATGCCCATGCTGTGTTTTATGAAGTGCTCAGGCATTATCCTTCTGTTCCTTTGAACCAAAAATACGCTCTGAATGATGATATTTGGCCTGACGGTACACGTATTAAAAAGGGCGATTATGTCTTGTGGGCGCCGTTTGTACAAGGCCGATCGGAGAAAGTATGGGGACCTGATGCAAAGGAGTTCAGGCCTGAGCGGTGGATTACCCCAGAAGGTGAATTGCGTCGTGAATCACAAGGTCAATGGCCAGCCTTCCATGCTGGACCCCGTGTTTGCTTAGGTTAGTCACAATACCAAACAAAGAAACGATTTGATTTACTAACTTAATATGTCAAGGTCAACATTTAGCTACTTTGGAAGCTTTAATTGCCATTGTTTTGCTGACAAGGAAATACAAGTTTACATTGATGCCAGGTCAGGAAATTACATACCAAATGTCTCTTACTTTACCAATGAGATATGGCATGAAAGTGATGGTCCAAAAACGTGATTAGCTACGTCTCTCTCCACACACTTACTTTATATGAAGAATATATATTAGTCATCTACTTAGTTTCTAAATGGGATAAAAATATCTACATATAATGTATACAATGTCATTAGATATCATTACGCTAAAACAACCTTGTTTAAAAAAATGAGCGAGTGAGCATACATAATTTGGAAACAGAATGGTATTCATAGCATTGTACCAAAAAGTAACATAGTGGTACCGCCTCTTTCTATAATGTCTCGTCGACTGTCGCAGCTCAGTTATAGTGGCATGCTATTTGGAGCCTATCAATTCCCATTAAGTCTGATTCAAACGCTAGTTGAGAGTCGACCAATGTATTATTAGGTCTAAATTAGAATTTATTAAAAAATGATCGGCAACAAGTGACAGCCTTTCAAATATACGATATACACACTAAGCATTTTCATTATTTATGCAGCACCCAAAACTTGTTAGATCGGCAGCAAATGACATCCCAAGGTGCCTCTTCCTCCCCATCCCGATCTTGGAACAACGATTAACTCTTCCGTGGCCCCATTTCTTATCACAGTAATTGGCACTCGCTGATTTTCACTTACACCAACCAATGCATTCAAGGCTTGAAGTCCATTGTGGTTTTCTGCATTGACATGACCAAACTTGACAATGCGATCGTCTCTACGCAAACCTGCAATGTAAGCAGGAGAATCAGGTGCTACAGCATTGACAACAGCAAAAGGTGTTGATGGGACGGTAGTAGTGCTTGGCGCTGTCACTTCTGCTGGTTGCTGTGGTTGCTGTGGCTGTTGTGGTTGTTGTGGTTGTTCTGGTTGTTCTGGTTGTTCTGGTTGCTGTTGTCTTTTATATGCATGGATTTTATGCAATACTTTTTCAATTTCTTCCGTGGCTCTACAAAGATCGTTACGAAGACGAATGATCATGTTACGACTTGTTCTAACAGCATGAATGTCGATCTCGGCTCGGGGAAAACCTTGGGAATCAATAAGGGATTCTTGCATACCTACACCTTGCAAGATGACGACGTTTTCATGTTGGTGTATTTCTTGTTGAATTTTATCTTTGCGAGCAATAAGAGCACGAGCTTCAGTCATGAGTTGATCAAATTCATTGTTGGATTCCATGGTTGGAATGTTTGATTTTGGAGGCAAAAGTCCCATATAATATGTGGAAAAAAAAAAAAAAAAAAATGGAGAATTACGTGTCTTGTCTGTGATTCCTCAGCAGCAATAATTTGAATATGTGTTGCGTTTGATCCGTTTTGCTGAAAACAGAACAAGAAAAAAAATCGAAAGGAAATTCCCGATGACACTTCTTTATTATGTCCGATGTAAGAAAGAGAACATATATGCGTATGCTTCTTCTTTTCTTAAGGGATGACTTTCAAAGTGTTGTTGTTATCATAACATATTTAATTCAATTCTTCCGATAATATATTTATTACTTTTAAGACTGACCAAGTCGGGAATATTTTTGTCTAAATATATAAACATCAACATTCAAACAAATCTATTTCTTTTCTACATTCTCTTTAAAAAACACATATATCTTTTTCTGAAATAAAAATGAAATCACTCACTGTTCTCGCTGTTACTGCCGCTTTAGCTTCTGCTGCTTGTAAGGATCAATCATGCTTGCAGCCTAGTTTGATCATTGTTGTTAACATACTTTACTTTTTCTGTAGCTGCCTTTAAGCATGAGATTCCTGAATTGACTCGTCCTGGTATTGAAATTGAAACTAGACCTCCAGTTATTGTTGTCGAAACTGTTACCCTCACCAAGTCTTGGGCTCCTACTGAAACCGTAAGTTGATAAAAAAGAAAATCCAGGCATAAAAGGGAGAATGGGACAAAAAAGGTTGACTTTTTTTTTTTTTGTATGATAGAAAAAGCCTCATTGGAACTCACACAAATATCACAAGGAATCCCACCATCATAAAGATGAAGATGAGGATGAAAAAGACTATGACAAGGATGATGAAAAGGACTATGATAAGGATGATGACAAGGACGATGATGACAAGGACGATGATGACAAGGACGACGACAAAGATGATGATGATAAGGAAGACAAGAAGGAATGGGGAGGTATCCATGCCAACTCTTTTGCCCCCAAGGCTTCTTTCAATGCCGCTCAAGTTTCTTCCATTGCTCATTCCTTGACTTCTGCCGCTGCTTCAAGAGCCACCTCCATCGCTTCTAGAGCTAGCAGTGCTGCTGCTTCTGCATCAGCCTCTGTCACTAACCATACCTCTGGTGGTGCTAATCTTCGTGTTGGTGGTGCTTTTGTTGCCGGTGCTGCTGGTATCGCTGCCTACTTGCTTCTTTAAACCCAAACCAAAATACGTACACATATCTCTTAGAAAACTTAACTTAATTTATTTTCTCTAAATAAAAAAAAGGCTTCTTTTAGAGAACTCCATACGTATTGTTTTGTTTAATTGTGATTTCTACCAAAATTATGCTAGATGTCAGAAATGTATCGATTTCAACCAATAGAAATTCTTCATAGCATATATGCTTGATTACTTTTCTGGCGTGTGTGTTTGTTATTTATTCATTTTTTTTTTTTTTTTTTTTTTTTTTTTTTT
>JNEK01001596.1:0-11537 GCA_000697295.1 Mucor indicus B7402
ATTTTCTGTCTCCCTGGTTGGTGCTCTTTGTTCAAGTGTATACTGGTCATAAGTCCATCCTTCCTTGGTTCATGTATCCCATGAAGTTCAAGTCTCGGTTCTCCTCTATGCCAGCAATGGCTCTTCTAACGAAGCTCTTGTCCCGCTTGCCTCCTCTTGAGCCCTGCTCGATTTGGTCGTCACGTTTGTACCTAGATCTTCCACTGTGTTGTGTTGTGAAACCTATTAATGGTAAGTCTCCCTCTCTGGACCCGTCTACTGTGTCCCCAAGATACTTGGTCTCCGATCTTTCGGACTGGCTGATGGATTATGGTATTGTCTCTCTTGTTGCCTCCTCGCCTCTCTTGTCGGTCATCCCGAATATCAAAAGCGAACAAGTTCGCAAGGTGTACTGGGGTCTCCATAACCTCGATCCTCACTACGCGGGTTCGGCTACTTTGTGCTTTCCTCCTGTCGTTCGTGCTGCTGTGGCTTTTGCTCAAGATGAGTATAACTCTCTGCCTTGCTCTCCTGGTGCTTCCTCTTGGCTTCCTGAGACTGACCACTGGATCGTCCCCACTTCTGGCAAGTCGTCTTGCGATATCGCTTCTCTTCGCTTGGGTGCTCTTCGTCGGTTCTGGCATCGAGAGTCTGCCTTTATGCTGTCTCCTCCTCGTCCACCGGCGGCTATGCCTGCTAATTGGCTTCTTCGTTCTCGTCTTTGGCGTGTCTTCTGGTCTTTGCAGCTACCACCCGCGGCGTTTACTCCTTGGTGGCGTCTTCTTCATGATCGGATAGGCCACCGTGCCTTTTTACACCGGGTGATGCCTACGCTTGCTGATTCTCCTCTTTGTCCTGCCTGCTCTTCCGCTATAGAGGACCTCTATCACTTTGTGATTGGTTGCCCGTTGAAGTCCGCTTTCTGGCATGATGTTCTGTCTTTCCTGCTCCTTGACGACGAGTTCCCTAGGAATCTTCAAGTTTGGTGTGCCCTGGTCTCTCTCTCTGATTTGTATTCTGGCTCTCCGTTGAGTAGGGATGTGCTTGCCATCTTAGGCGTAGCATTCACAACACTTTGGAAGTATCATTGGCGCTGTGTGTTCGACAACGAGCCATGGTCCTCTGTCACTTGTTTCCGGCTGTTCCAAACCGAGCAGTCGATGTATATATCTTCTTTTTTTGCGTCTCGTGAAGCTTAACTTCACTTGACATATATTAGTTTCTTAATTTAACCGAGCTTAATAAAGTTACACTTAATACAAAAAAAAAAAATTTTGATTTTATATTTCCAAGAAAAAAAAAAGATAAGAATAAGTATTATAGCTCATCTATATTTTGGATTGGTCGATGAGGGAAAATTTATTGTTGATATCAATAAAATTTTCGCTGGTTGGAGAGCACCTGTCATGAACTAAAGGCCAATTCATCAATCATACACTATTATAAATCAAACTGTCGAATATCAAATCCATAAACACTATCACTTACCACGTATATCATCATAGCCGTCGCAGTAACCGGCAGTACCTTAGGAAAATATAAATACGTCGTCAAGAATATATATATACATTATTTTCTTCATCAGTTATAATAATAATAATAATATTATTATTATTATTATTATTAATAATACTATATTTTATTACTCATTTATATATTATTATTAACAAATAAAGACCTTGTTGCCATAACTAAACTATATATTTGGCCCTTGTCCCTTGTATTTGAGATAAAGTATTTTATTCAGAAATTCCTAGTGTTTCAGCACTAATTTGCCCTTGTGTTGAATCAAGCACACAGTTACTTAATTCTTAAAATAAAAAAAAATAAAACAAAAACAATAATCAAATGTTCAGACTGGCTGACTATTCAAATATGAGTTGACCTTTATTAACGGGGAAAATACTAAGGGTTTATATACTATTTAATGATCTGGGTTACTGAGTTATAATACAAGTTGAGCATATATGATTGGGCACGTCGCGTTCCCAATTAACATGAATAAGAGAATATTCGATAAAGACATTGTTCTTTATAGAACAGTTAATTACGTTGTCATATAAGATAATTGGTTAAGAACCAATATAAAGATAATTATGTAATGATGAATCTAAATAGATAGAAAACTCGATAGATGATTTAGGACGGACGTATGTCCGCGCTCCCAATTGCTAGGATCCATATCTGCTATCATAGAGCCTGTATACAACACCTTGTTACTGTTTTGTTTATTGAGCATAAGCAACTGTCCCCTTGAAATCTAATATCACAGTGTGCTATTAAGTACGTTTGGTTATATATTATTTGGGAAGCATATAGACACCGATCGTGACAGCACCTATTCATTTAATTTATTAATGTACGTTAGTCCATCAGGGATGTCGAAAAAATTGCGATTTACTTATATCGTCAACATATAAGCGTTCTTTGAATTTAATTTTTTTTTCCTTATTATGACGCGTTAGGTAGTGTAAAATTTTTTTTTATTTTTGTAAATACTTTCGTCTATCTACGTTGTTGTTGGAAGTTAACATTAGTACGAGAATTGCCTTTAGTTTGTATGATTCCTTTGATTTCGTTCATATTTTGATTTAGCTGAACTAATTCTTCGTCATTTAGGAAGCGAGGATTTTCTTGAAATGCCCTGATGGAAGCCAACAAATCAGTAAAATCTACGATAGCGGTAGCATCAGAAATAGGAGATTGTTCACGCTCATCAACAGCGGAAGGTACAAAATCGACTTGTGTTCTATGGTTGATTGCTAATAAAAACGCATTTTAGTCATGAATTGTACTTTAAGTATCACCTCTCTATTTATATAGTTACACTCGAACACGAGAATGTTTCTATGGACACGCTTCAACAAATACATGTGTTTGCATGCAATTCCTATTAAATTTGAAATCTGCACAATCACAGGATTTCATACATTCTTCTTCAACAATGATTTCATACTGAATCTGTCTATCCGAGTATGAACGTACACGATAACCGCTGCTATCGCCATTGTCACCAAGATCTGAAGCCTCCGATACCAATGTCGATATAATTGCTTCATTGATAGCCTCAGCATTCATCTTGCGTCTTCGTCTTCTTTGCTCTTGAGGGCTCATTCTGTTTACATTCTGTATAAAATCTGGCAATGTATCGTTTACAAGAATATAAAATAATCGATCAACGCGTCTGTTTCTTTTTCTTTGGAGTTACATGGCTTTCAGCTGAATGTGCAAACTCTCGACGTAATTGTTTGTCTCCATGTTGGTGTAAATCTGTGGTTGATAGGCAGCCGACCAGTGGACAAATGCAGCATTATCAAGATACTTCTTTTTGTAATAGTCCAAAAATTCCGGGTACATACTGAAGTCAACGATAAATCTACGAAGTAAAACAAGAAATGTAATCTTTGTTTCTTTCCCACATCATTTTCTTCAAAGCAGTTACCAAGACTTTATGGGCGGCGGAATTCAGAGCAGTGCTTCCTAGTTTGACCAGTTCGTGTATTTTCGCCATCCAAGCTCTAGCGACGTGGAACAAGCACCACTCAACGACAATAGCAGGGTAAATTGCTCTAATAGCGTTCATTTCAGCTGTACTGATATCAATGGTGATTTTCTTTAGGCTTGTTAAAACCAACGGTAAACCTCAAAAAGTGTAAAAAATCACGAATAGGGTACATTGAATGATCTTTCGTAAAAAAGAAAGCTACAGGGCAGCCAGTTCCGGTTACTGAATGATGAATTACAATTGTATAAAGAATTCCTTTGTCGATGTTGGTGGTGCAGTGCGTAGCGTCCAAACATACGCTTTCAGCAGTAAGAAGAAGATGCTTCTGCCAAGGTGAAACAAATCCAAAGGAAAACGTAGTAGCGAAATCATTAGCAAGGAATGCATCGTAATTTTGTTGTTTAAGTTCTTCTAAACAAATCTCTACTCATTCCTCTTGTAAATTAGCACGTTTGTAAAAAGATTCTTGGATCTTTTTGAAAATATTACTAATTTCAGTGCTGTGAACCATTTGATCTCGATGGACAATAACGTTATGTTAGGATACGCCATCATTACTCGCAAGGATGCTGCTGAAATTTGACTGGATGTACGCGTTAAAGTTGGATTGGATTGCAACACGGATATCTTTTTTGCTGTATCCTTTGCGAAGTCGTTTTTCGATTTGGTCTCTTGTATCTGAAGAAAGTGGTAGATGTTGCAAATCTTCAACACCACCGACGTCATGGTTATGTGTACCAATATGCTTCAAAATAACTTTCGTGGGATCACATTTTAAACATGTTGCGACAAGACTTGCCTTGCATTGAATCTTTTTGCTTTTCTTTTGAAGTTCACGAGATACACCAGATACACCACCTTTGACTTGTTACGGCTTTTCTTCCTTATCTTTAGATCTGTGGCAATAATGATAAACTTTGAAAACCTAGTTAATAGGACGTTTTCTGCGCTTAACAGAAGACGAAACCTCATCGAAAAGCTGTTCTTGTTCTCGCTCCATTTCTTCGGCTGTTCTAATTGTGTTCGCAACAAAACTGACACCATAATTTTTAATGTAATTGTTGACATCTTGTTTCCAAGTCTCGGGTGAAGCGGTAAGTGTCTTAGGGATTGGTTTATATTTTTGGATATTCATTGAAGATGCTATAATATAATAAACACAACAAAAGGGACCAAGGAAATAAAACAAGAAATTTTGTGGCTGAGAAATTTACTTGATGATTTATTATTTTTGACTTCTACTTTACGAACCTCGCGGACCTTAAAATTTAAAGAGCGCTTATATGTTGGCGATATAACAATGTGCAAAAATTGGCGTGACGTCAGCATAATCTTGGCTGTGAAGGGCTGTCGACTTGAATTACTGTATTGTTTCAGGAACAGAACTCATACGTCAAAGTATAACTTATGTAAAGCAATGTGTATGTGGTATTTGCACATACTTCTATTTAATAAATCGAATTAGATTACACTTGAAATACAATGCCTACTAATATCATATAGTAAATATAGCATATTGGCTGGCAAGAATAACTCATATAAATTCTACGTATTTTATTGGTACTGAACTTAAATAACTCAGAGCGATTTTTTATAAACCAAAATTTACTTTGACTGATGAATCTTCCCTCGATTTTTAATAAAAGATAACTAGAAGACTCATTTTATCTCAAGTCCATTAAAAATTACTTATTAACAACAACTGTTGCGCGGCAACGTCTACTGTCATACTTTTAAAATAGTTACTCCTGTGTCCGAAATAGTTCATTTAAATTTTAAATTAATCTGTAACAAAAAGAACGTTTTTTAAATTTAATAAAGGATGCGCTTTTTCCCTCTAATATTTTAATAAGTTTGGTACCCAACTTTGATTTCGATTATAGTCAAGGGTTAATTGCAGTTTTTGGAGTTATTTTAGAATTTTGGAAGTTTTAAAAAGGCATAATTCCCAGTTCCAACACAACAGCAATTAAACATCAGTCATAAAATATCACAGTGTACATATAAAAAGCAAAACAAAAAGTATCAATCTCATTTTAATATGCTAAAAAGCTACAATTCTCAGTCCTTTGACCACTTCATTTAATTTAACGATTGTAACTTGTTTTCTTTTGGAATTACAGTAATGAAAGACGAATGGATAATTTTATTATCATTTTTTTTTGAAGGAAAGATAGCAATGGTTGGGAATTCCAAGCACCTTGCAACGTTGCTCATATCAGCCACTAATGCTTGGCCATTAGAACGTTCTGTACTTTTTGTGATAGTTGACTGTTGAATCGATAAATTTAAAATAGGCGGTTAAACGAAATGAGTCTCCTTTAATCCTTTATTAAAATTGAGGGAAGATTCATCAGTCGAAAGATTTGTGGCTTATAAAATAAAAGTTTTCCATCTCAATTATTAAATCTCAGTACATAAGCTATTAAAGTGCGATATATACTACCATCTAATATAATATGCAATTATATTAGTGCAATAGATAAAATACATTGAATTCACGCGTAATCTAATTCGATTACTAGTAAGAAGTATGCCTAAATACCACATTTTCCATTAAAGTCTATCAAATACCAATGCTTTACGTTTTCTTGTCGTAAGAAGAGCATGATTGGTTTGAGAGAGCTAGGTTCTTCGGCACAAAGAGGCAAATACAGCACATTCTATTTGGTTTCAGAATAAACCGCAACTGCTCTATTATAGAGATCTGCCACTCTTTGCGGACAATCGAGGGAGTCAAACCAATGTTCATCTTTCGGCAAAGAATCTGTGCTTTCTAATATTGGCTCAACCTCCGACTGAATGATAAGATCTGCTATTTATGAAGCTTCGTATACGCATGAATATGTTATTTATATCATATATTTGTAAACTGTATCCTTATTCTTCAAGCACCATTCGTACATCTCCTGTTTAACACGAAGTGGCATATTCTGGTCTCCGTATATTACATATGATATACACCGGAATCCACAATATCCATCGCCTACAGAATCTAGAATGAATGCTTCCTGGTATGACTGGTATGACTGGTAAGGTTGAAATTTTGGACCCAACAGTATGTGAAGCTATAGACGAAGGTATAGTACTATTTTTGACATCAATCAATCTTACAGCGTACAATACTAAATACGTCTTTTACCGATTGATTTTAGGTAGAGCCCGTGGTAATGCCAGTTTGGCCAATCCAAACGCACTAGGTGAGCGTTACATTGGTAAGGTCCTCCAAGAAGCACGGGACGCCTTTATTAAAAAAGGAACCAACAGCACCCCTCCTGCTAATATGAGTTTGAAGGCTCTCTTGAACCATTTTAAAAAAGAAAACAATGTCAACAATCTCACCATCTACGATGCCACCATTGATGCCGAGCATGGCGTTTGCAAATCGTTGGCTAGGACCGCCCACGACTGGTTGAAGACTGAGATCTTCAAGAAGCTTAATCGAGAAGGCAAGGAATGTGTGCTGCCGCCTTGGGGTAAGGTGCCAAGTGACCTTTTGGCACCTTGTTGTTTAGAACTGGAAGCCTTGGCTAATCAGCATGGGCTGCCCCTCTACAAGTGCAATGACTCTTCGGTAGCTCGCCTCTTATTAGCTTTGGCTCACAAGCATTGGTTCGACTTTCTGAAAAAGAAAAACAAAGAGGTGTCAGCCACTGCTGATATCAACACGTAAGAGTTAAGCTATTTTAATACAGATTCTATTTATTTAGCAATGTTTTTTATAGTGATGGAGCTGTTTTTGAAGAAATTAGAGAAGAACTAGCGTCTCAAGAGTATATCAACTTGGATAATGGTGATAATGATGCTGGTTCTTCTCTTTCTCTTGCTTCCTCTCTTGCTTCATCTTGTTCTTTGTCCGTTGGTGGTGCCTCTGTTGGTGTTTCTGTTGGTGCTCGTGCTGCTCGTGCTGCACGTGGTGCGGTAAAGTCTTCTTCCTCTCGTGGCGGTAGCTCTTCTTCTGGCACCGTGCCTGCCAAAAAAAGAAGAGTAATTCGTCAGGAATCTGAGGATTAGAAAGGGGAAAGCTTTTTTTTTTAAAAAAATAAAATAAAATTTAATTAAACATCCTCTTGGATCAAATGTACATTATGTTTATCTAGATTTAAAAATACCTTGAGTTAATCTGTTACTATCTAATTAGAGGAGCATTTTCCAAAGAGTACCGCTAGCATGCTTTTACAACAGGACATTTTCGAAAAACAATAATTTCACATAAGGAGACTTCATTCATGCAAAAGAAAGCAGTCATTGGCTGTATTTTTTTTTCTTTGTTTCACTATTTTTTTTTCACTTAATTTTTTTCGACCCCACTTTTTTTTTTTTTCATATCACTATTGTCATTTATTCCTTTACAGCTTTATATGGTGCTACAATATATTACAACAGAATTTCCCTCCTCTTATTATCTCAACGAAATTACGATAGGTTTACAACAACAACTCGCTTGATTGAAATTATTATCATTATGGTAACACTCTTACAGTAATAGTCTTGATACCCTAAGATGTTTTTAACTTGTTATTGATTTTTTTTTCAAAGTTTAGGCAACATGCAACGTGAATCGAACAGCCTTAATAACTTATTGGCAACCTCAAGAGCGCAAACTTGTTAGTCACTATCCAGAACAAAAGTATGATGATTTTCTACTTGTTTATTTTAAAGCTAACACTTTTTTTCAGACAAATAGTGCTTTTTGATTTATCAGGCTGATTGTAAGGTGCGTAATGCTTTGAAGAGTCTGACGTTTGTTATAATTCTAATTGCTTTGCTAGGAATTACAATTGTGAATTCAAACTTTTTACGTGATTAGCAAGTCTTTTGAATTACCAAAATAAATTTATGAGGATTTGGTATGGTAGCCAGCTTGTAAGTAAGTATTACTTCTGTTATCTGATCTAAGTTTACTTACACTCATTTACTAATGTTAGTGAAAGGCAATGGCTTTCAAGCAGCTCTTTTTGAAATTTTGTATGCATGGCTTTTTTTTTGTTGGTATTAATGCTGCTCTCTTTTTTATTGAGGCTCTATTGAAGAAATTTTTTAGTGAACGTCAAAGCTACGAAAAGAAGACCTGCTGATGGTGCAATATATATAGTATTTTATATAGTATTTTTATTTTGCAATAAAATGTATAATATTACACATATAACTAAGTGGCTTGTAAAAACGACAATTAAATTAGTCGAAACCGACAATCCTGATCGAAAAAGCTAATAATTAAGCAGTAGATTCAACCAAGTTGTGCCAGTCTTTTCTAAAAAAAACTAATCTTAGTTGAAAAGGACAATTAGATTGTCGGTAAAACAACTAAAGCTTGGTTGAAAAACAACTAATTTTATTGGTTTTTTCCCAACCAATCTTGTCGGAAACCGCCCATAAAATTGGTTGGAAAAAAACCAATTTTGGTCGGTGAAAAATTGATGCCTGCCTTTTTTCGACCAATTTTTTAGTGCACCGATTGGTTTTTTTTCAGCCAATCTTATTTTTTTTCCAACCAATTTTTCCGCCATAGTGAGCAGTTGGGCTTGGCAGAAGTACGCTATAGTTGCTCTCTTATTAAATTGAGTCCAGTGATTTACTTCTTAATAGTGAATGGTGTAACAGAAGAAAAAACAAACAAAAAAAAATTTTTTTTGCTTTGTGGTATTGGCACATACTTCTATTTAATAAATCGAATTAGATTACACTTGAAATACAATGCATACTAATATCATATAGTAAATATAGCATATTGGCTGGCAAGAATAACTCATATAAATTCTTCGTATTTTATTGGTACTGAACTTAAATAACACAGAGCGATTTTTTATAAACCAAAGTTTACTTTGACTGATGAATCTTCCCTCGATTTTTAATAAAGAATTACTAGAAGACTCATTTCATCTCAAGTCCATTAAAAATTACTTACTAACAACAACAGCAATTAACATCAGTCATAAAATATCACATGCTTTCTGTAAAATAACTTATTAATAATTGTAGAAACTAAATCAAATTGGTTGTGGCTAATAAGTATGCAAGACACTTTAAGTATTAAGCCTGTCCAAGACTACATTTGTCACATTCCATACATCATAAGACAACTTGAACCACTTCGCGCGTATTCAAGAAGATCGATGGAAAGATCGATTGGAGTTTTTTCTAATCTCATAAAGTCAAAGATTTTTTTTTGTATTAAGTGTAACTTTATTAAGCTTGGTTAAATTAAGAAGCTAATACATGTCAAGTGAAGTTAAGCTTTACGAAACGCAAAAAAAGAAGACATATACATCGACTGCTCGGTTTGGAACAGCCGGAAACAAGTGGCAGAGGACCATGGCTCGTTGTCGGACACACAGCGCCAATGATACTTCCAAAGTGTTGAGAATGCTACGCCTAAGATGGCGAGCACATCCCCACTCAACGGAGAGCCAGAATACAAATCAAAGAGAGAGACCAGGGCACACCAAACTTGGAGATCCCGAGGGAAATCGTCATCGAGCAGCAAGAAGGAGAGGAGAGTCAGCAAGCGTAGGCATCACCCGGTATAGAAAGGCACGGTGGCCAACCCGATCATGAAGAAGACGTCACCAAGGAGTAAATCCAGAGGAAGGTAAACGCAAATACCAAAAGAGACGCCAAAGGCGAGGACGGAGAAGCCAATTCGTACGCATAGACACCGGTGGACGGGGAGGAGGCAGCATAAATGCTGAATCCCGATGCCAGAACCGACGAAGAGCACCCAAACGGAGAGAAGAGACAGGACGAAATGTCCTACTGGCGGTAGAGATAGTCCGGTGCACCGTGGACGGGAACCAAGATGACGCACCAGAGCAAGAAGAGAGAGAAGCACATTCAGCAGCGGTAACAGCTATAGCAGCACGAACCACAGGAGGAAAGCACAGAGAAGCACCAGTATACGGATACGAACGGTTGGTGAGACCGTCGAAGAACTTTTGAACAACCTGGCTCTTGATTGCCGAGATACTACACCAGAGAGATGGGTCCAGGACACACGAGACAATACCATAATCCATCAGCCAGTCCGAAAGATCGGAGACCAAGTATCTTGGGGACACAGTAGACGGGTCCAGAGAGGGAGACTTACCATCAATAGGTTTCACTACACAACACAGTGGAAGATCTAGGTACCAACGTGACGACCAAATCGAGCAGGGCTCAAGAGGAGGCAAGCGGGACAAGAGCTTCGTTAAAAGAGCCATTGCAGGCAAAGAGGAGAACCGAGATTTGAACTTTAACGGATACATAAACCAAGGAAGGATGGACTTATGACCAGTATACACTTGAACAAAGAGCACCAACCAGGGAGACAGGAAATCCAAAGGAGACAGAGACGGCTAAGCCGATGACTCAGCATGTTCCGTCAATTCCTTATCAACGACAGGTTGACTACTCTTTTTTAAGGCCGCAGCCTCGCGACGGAGCTCTTCGTACTCGACTAAAGCTTCCGCCTCAGACTTCTCCTGACTAGAACCCTTAGCCTTACAAAAACGAACGGTGAAACCATGTTGTCCACACCCAATCATTTGCTTATACTATGCTTACATAGATACGGATATAGTGTCAATATCCAAAACAAAATTACGTCTGTATACATACACCTTTGCCATGTTATGTATTAAACAAACGTTACTAAATAAAATATCACATATTTAAAAGTGTATTTTACAAATATAATAAACAATTTAAAATAACACAGTTTTTTTTGTTTAAACTTATTAATTTTACAAGATTATTTAAGTAGAAAAGTTTTTATAAAAAAATGTATTTTCTTTGCAAAAAATAATAATGTTTTTATGTAATTAATTAGCTTTCTTGTGATTTGGAAAAGTTCTTTTAGTTTAAAAAGGTTTTTCTAGTATTGATCATTTTGGTAGACTCAATTCATAACCTAGGGAGTTTTTCCTGTATTCATCACTTTTTGTATACTTGAAAAACATTTTTGCTTATTTCTCGGTCAAAACCAATCCATCCATCAACTATTTTGTATCAAAACTATTCTACTCTTTTGTGCAAATCTTTTGGTACTTTCATCTTTGACAAATTTCAACAT
>JNEK01001610.1:0-39644 GCA_000697295.1 Mucor indicus B7402
TATATAGTAGGTTCAGTGTATATTCTTGCAAGGATACATTGGTCCAGAAAGCTCGTCATCAGTAGGTATTTATTACTGCTCCCTGACTTGAAGATAAAGTAAAATCTAGACACATGGGCTAATTTTAGCTTTATCACATACAACTGTTCTCGGCTACGACACACGAATCTAGTTACCTTGGCATAATACGGTATTTCTGTTAAACAGTATTTCAGCCCATTTAGTGTATTCATTACACCCGGGTAGAGATATTGGGAACTACGGTACTTGTCGCACGACCATATGGTATGAGCAAGGTTCTCATGAATCAATTCTAACGAGTAGACAAATGAGTAACTAAAAGGAAACTCTGTTCATTTATAGAATTATCTATCTATTTCCGTACCCAAAAGTTACTAACGTTACCAGGTTGTCAAGAAGTATAAATAGGAAGATTAATTCAGCAGTAGAAGAACTTTAGTCTCTTTTTATTCTTAAACTTTAATAAAACCCTCGTAATTTGATCTCATCAATTCTCAAGTGTTTTATTTCATTTCTAAGATTGTCAAGATTCCACAGATTGCACTCACGACTTCTCAGATTTTTACAGGACGTCATAGTGACTTTTAACGTCTTTTTTCTTGGTATCTTTTTTTCCATCAATAAATAACAAAAAAAAAACAATAGCAGAAACATAACCGACTATTTATGAAGTATTTGCTGATCCTAAAATAGGACCCAAAGGAACATGCTTCATGAGTATCCTTATTCAAAAAGAATGGTGTCCCTCCCCCCTCCCCCCCAAAAAAACTGTCTAGACGCCGAGCAGCATGATATCCGACCCCGAAAAAAATATGGTGTCCCAAAAAAAAATTAAGCTGTGAAAATATGGTGTCCGTATAATTAGCCCTTTTTCTTCCCTCTTTTATGACATTGAAAGGACTTTAAATAAAACCGGAATTTATTTCCCCTAAAAAAAAAAACAGTTTCACTCCCTTTGCCTTTAGATTTCGTTGCATGAGCGTAAGTGAATGCATTTGTTGTTGGAGAAGCTTTTGATTATATGACCAATCAGGACCCGAAGTTTCTGTACCCAGTTTTCCAACAGGATTGTAATCCAAAACCATTCGGCTGTAAAAGAAGGGGTACCAAGAGGGGTAATCGGTGTAAGATTCTTCATTCATGGGCTTGGGAGTAATCAATTTAACAATGGCGGAATCACCCGAGTTAACATATTTTGTTGCATCTTCGTGGACCGAATTCCTTTGAAATGTCCTCCTTACATCCGTGTTACTTCCAACAAATGACGCTTCAAACAAAAGCGTTAATACTCCTGTACAGATTTTGAAATTTTTTTTGTAAGCTTCAACATACATTCTTTCTTCTTTTTCCCTTTTGTCTCTTAGAAAGGGTTCGGGCAACAAAGCAGATAAAAAATGCTATATACTGATTCAACCATTACGAAATAGTTCAATAAAATTTATAATTCCAAACCTACACTACTTACTCCCCATATACCTAGGAATAAAACGCGTTAAGGAAGTGTTCCCAAAAAAAAAAGGATTGCATCTAAACAATTTTAAGCTCGCAACGTCTCAGGGAAGAAGCTGAAATATCCTCTCTTCTCCCTTGTATCTCAAACATAAAACAGATATTAACTGTCAACAAAAGCGCTGTGAGCAATAATAAGTTGCACTATAAACATTTATTTAATAAAAAAAATCTAACCAAGCAGGTGTGATCCGTCAATGTCAAAGATGCTGGACATCTCTTTCTGCTTTACTCTCATACGCTCATCAACAATGACTCTATTAAAACAAAAAGGACAATTTGTTTTTTTTTTAGAAAACATCTCTTTTTCAGTTGTTTAGGCCTTGCTTACCTATTGTCTACACGGACGTCTTCTGTCTCAATCTTAAGGGATGCTTCAGGCGTAACTGCGTCCAATACATACTTGTTATCGCAATGAGGGCAATATTCATCTTCTTCCTCGTAATCACTAAATTCATTAAGTTTTCAGTTGAAAGACGTAAAAACACAATCATGAAAACAACACGTACGTCATGTCTTTACGAAACGCTTTCTTGCATTTTTTGCACGCAAAAGTCATTTCAGTGGTCCTTCTTAAAGGATGATCAGAGACATCTGCGTGACATTCAGGGCAATCGAACCATTTTTTACAACATGGTGCACGGATAGAGACCTATTTTGTTTTTACAAGAGTTTAATTTAGGCTTTTTATTTTTTGCTGATCAATCTTTTTTAACTATTTCTTACTTGGGCGTTCAGGATATGTTTACACATGGTTTAGTTTGGGTATAAAAGAAAAGGTTTTCTAATAAAATTTGGACGATACCAGCTGTGCTTGTCAAAAATGGGGTACTTAAACGCACGCACGAATTTTATTTGCCGGGCAGCGGGTGCTGAGAAGTTTAAGCCATCTTACAGTTTTTACACTTAAAATTCCGATGATGTTAGTTTTTTTTCTGGACGAATTAAAATTAATTTTAGACTTGTAGCCTACTGTTTTTGGACGTTGTAAAAAAAAATTTCAGATATAAAAGAAAATTAATTTCAGACATGTATCTACGTAAGCTTTTGTTTTACCTGTAAAATCCTTAAGAAGCCATCGTCTCAGCCAAGTGGGACGAGACAACCTCATTGGAGGAGGCGCTTTGTCGTTTGAAGACAGTTGGCGGCCTTGGCCGCGCCAGATGGAATTAGCAATGAAAAACATGTCTTTCGACGCCATGACATCCTGATTCCAAAAAATATTGCATCAGTTGCAGATCAATATTTGACGGATTTCTTTAGCGTTATTGCTTTCTCTATGCTTCAGATTCATCAGGTTGTTTGATAGGCAAGAATTACAAGTCTATATAATGCAAAATCAAATTATTATCATAATACTTGTATGATGTTATCTTTGACTTTTGGAAAACGATACAAGACTAACTTTCTTATATTCTGTAAATCAAAGTCTAAAATTAATTTCTTTTTATATCCGAGTTTCCTTTTTACTACGCCCAAAAAAAGCAAGATACACGTCTAAAAATTAATTTTAATTCGTCCAGAAAAAAAACTAATATTGGGTGCTCTCCAACCAGCGGAAATTTTTCTAGATCGAAAATTTAAGCAGTGTTTTTGGTTCCCAATTCGGCAATGAGGGAAAATTTATTGATAGACTATCGATTAAATTTTCGCTGGTTGGAGAGCACCTCGGCCTAACTAAATATACTAGAAAAATTGAAAGTCACATTTGTCAGTCATATTTGAGTAATAATTATAAAGACCACTTACGACCGCATAGCAAAGCCTGCCCTCTGGTTGTTTCGGTTAAGGAAATCCAGGGTAATGTTGTTAAAGTCAGTGTTGGATTGACTGATTGAAGTTGAAAACACAGGAAATGATTGACGAAACAAAGTTGTAGCTATTCCCTATAAAGCTATGGCCATGGATGAGACAATATCCCTTGTTTGAGTACTTCTTCTATTTCTGAACAAGGGACAGTGTTAGTTTTTGCAGGGAAAGGATCCATTGTTGTTTTTTCTTACTACTTTTTCTTCATTGCTGCTGGTCTTCACGGTGAATTTCATTTTTGAATGAGTCAATGGATGGAAACAGTAAACACAAGTCTGAGATGTTTTGTTTTTGATGGATCAATTGCTTCCATTTACCTCCAAAGCGACGATGGCCCTTGATGGTTGACCCGACACCAGTTCCTCTATCTCCGATAAACAATATTAAATCATTTTTTGTCTCTTTTCTTCTGTACGTGTTGGCAAATCTTTTTTTTTTTTGAACACTAGCGTTCTCTAAACCAACTATTTATTGACTCCAGTTTCCTTGTAGCATATGGCTAATTGTAAAATTGTTGTATTTTGTACTGATGAGTTTGACGCAATCTAAAAGATTCAATAATGCCAACTAATTCTGTAGCTTGAAATAAATTGTTATTCGCCAGCTGTTTTTCGATCTCTTGAACTTCCCGACCCCCAGTAGTAGTTTTTTTTCTTATTCTCCACTCTATAACGGTAACGATAGCAACCACCATCAAGATTAATATCCCCTGAGTTTGTAGTAAATGTCGGAGGAAGTTGTTGAAAGGGAGGCTCTTCTTCGGTAGAGATATTCTCCAACACAGAAAATCGATTGTGCAATTTTAAATGATATAGGAATCGATCAAATGTTACGGGGATTGTTTCAGTCATCTTGACAATTCAATTGTCTGTGCCAGCGAAAGTAAAAAGTTGTGTTGGAGATACTCTGGATAATTATGAAGCACCATATTTTCAGCTAAATCGATACCTGTTCGTTTTGGTTGGATGATCTTGACAGGAGCTTGTGCAGCTGTATCGTTAGGTTCTGATTTTAGGTCCCTTGCCTTGATTCGATAGTATTGTTGAGCTCGAGCGTCTTTTAGATCTTGTTTTAATTGAATGACAGAGTCGAAGTAAGCATCTCGCTCTAGCTTGAGTACCTTTAATCGATTATATGTTATTTGGTTTTCTTTTGGTTGGCGGTTTTTTCGATTTTCGGCTCCCTGTTCATTTGACGGTACCATATTTCTCCATCCTGCTTCTTTGATATTTTTGATACGACCTTCTAAATTAGCAAGCTCCTTTGAATTAGTTTTCAATCTTTGTGACAATTGTCGAATTTTGCCATCATATTCAGCTATTTCTTTGTTTAAAAGTCCTTTGTTATCTTTCTCGCGATGCCATCGTTCAGTTATTTCTCTCGATGGGAGGTTTCTTTGACTACCAGCTGTTTGTGTAGGATTTGAAGAAGATGGTAGAGCATTTGTCTTGGTACCCAGAATTCTCATATATTTGCAGCCTGGCAAAACCGTTACATGATGAGCAAAATTTAGTTTTCTTTTGTTACAAAAAGCAAGTAAAGAGGTTAAATATAGCATCCTTTTTGTGAGTTGCGGTAGCGAAACTGGTAATATCTGTGCCGTCAAAATCTCTAAATGATAGGCGCTCTTTACCATACGAGCAAAAAACACTGAACAATGATGCACTATCTATTTGAAGGGCTTGAAGTTTAGTTGATGACATAGGACAGACGCCGCAAGCAAACTTGGAATAACCAGTATAACGAAGAAGATCATTAGCAAGAACCACAAAAGGAATTTGATGACAAGTCAATGAATAGTGCTGTTGTTGCGGAATGTACGGTTTTAATTTTGTATGTATCAGTTTATGCATACTTCGAATTCCTCTCCTGTCAACCCGCTCTTATCACAAATTTGTCTATCGTTAAGTATCACTGATGAATCAAAAAACAACTTGCGTATCATTGATTTTAATTGATTTAAACGTCTTCTGGTAAGATCATCATTAGGAGGGGCTATCTCTTCGTCTTCATCAAAATGCTCTGTCGAAGGTAATGCTTCTTCATCCAGTAAGAAGAGTTCATCAGGGCTAGTAAGCAGCTCTTTCGCAGGAGGTATATAAGGTGTCTCTGTCGTACGGGCGGACTCTTTTTCTCTCCTCTTTCTTGACGTTGAAGGCTACAAATAAATTATAAGCAGTGAATATGCAATGATCATATATTTCTACACGTTGAAAAAGCGTTACCATAGATGGTTGTTGTGGAGGTGGAGCAGATGAGCTTGATGGTTGATCGCTTGTAGATTGAGCGCTTGCAGGTACCTGTCTTCTTCGGAGTTCGCGTCGTCGCTGCTCTTCCTGACATTATATTAAAATTGTTTGTTAGCAACACTGTAACAAATCGAGCAGTAGACATTGAGGTGCCTTAAACTTACCAGGATCGTAATGGCATTAGTAATCTCATCCTCACAAATTCTTATTTTTTGATTTTGATTTAGTTCGGATGCTTCCAAGCGAGCAAGTTTTGCTCTCAATTTTTTCAATCTGTAGCGAATTTCACGAATAGCGAGCAGTCGATGATCCCTAGACATAGAATTTAGGTCCTCAGCTTGTGTTGCTAATTTTTCTTCTTTTTCCTTCTGCTCTGCTTCTTTTTTTCTCTTCCATGATTCTATGAATTTTCTATATCTAGCTTCTCGAATTGGTGCAAGATGAATTTTTAAAAGCACATCAAGCAACTTGTTTAACATCCGATTAAATAATTTCCGACTACGAGTTATAGTTTCGTAATCATCGTTACAGCCCAAGCAGTTATCTCAGCGAGATACTTTCCTGGAACAAATACTCATGCTATTTAGTAGTTTCCCGACTAAATAGCTAAAAATCGAAAATAATGACTAAAAGTGATCGGCTAAAACGCATTACCATTGTGTTATTAATCTAAACATCTGAGTGTTCAATATTTTAATAAAGGTTGTTTACCATGATAGCTTGCATTTATAGCTTATTTTTTTTTATTTGTAAGAATGATGTACATCGTAACTAACATAAGATGATAGCTTGAACAATGAATATATAATTTTCAGGAGATCGTAACACAATGAATATTCATTGTTATCATGGGCCGATAAAATGATTGATATTTCTTTCTTTCTTTGTCTCTTTTCTCATCTATTATATATTACTCTTGAAAGATACTTTATTTGATGGAAAAGAAGCCATAAGAAATATCCACTTACTTATAGAACAACTATTTGAACACTTTATATGCACAATAGTACTACAAAAGTTAGAAAAAAAGCATGGCAAACATCCAGCTATATCGGTGTACCTGTTGTCGTTCCTCAAGTTCGTGGCACTAAGAAAAGCCGTACTGAAGAACTTCCAAAGAGCTCAACAGCTGCTATAATGCGCCCACAAGTACAAAGGCGAAGAGTACTATCAACCAAAGATAAACTTCAAAAAATGAGAATAGCGTTGAAATGGAACTGAATATTAAAAACAGTATCAAAAATATCCTGAATAAAGCAAGTAAGCTTGAAGAAAAGAAAACGGCTTTGTTAAATGTTACAAGATTGCCAAAGGGGATATGTTCAGAGGCAGATAGAAAGGCAGCAGCAAAACCAGGTGATGTTCTGAAATTCGTATCCAGTACTGAGGCAAAGTATCGACCAGTTGACTTTTACAAACGCTTTGTTGAAGCGAACTTTGATGTTATCCTGAACAATATGAAAAAACAGAATAAAGCACAGGATCCGCTTGATTACTCAATGTTTACTTTTACAAACTTGGAAGACATCTCGTCAGATTCTGTATCGTCTTTACGTACTCAATTTGCAACCGTATCTGTATTAAGTGGTTCTCCAATGAGCGGGGTTGAACAAGAAGGTGTACAAGAGCGAACAATATCGCAAGAAGGAACTGATGATACTGAGCCCTCCTATGCAACTTTTACTGTCTCTTTACATATCCAGAATCCTTCGAAAGGATTTGCCTGATACCATCAGAGATCAATTTAACAAAAAAGTTAACGATGCTATGCTTAATGTATCAAACTTTACCAGTGATCTACAGTTTTTGACTCTATGCTCAATTTCTAATTTTAGAGATTATACTTTCGAGAAAAGTAACAATAATCGTATTCAGGTGAAAGAACGTAATGGCGGTTTTGAATTAAAATCAATATTCTCTCCTGGATTTGTTGGGAATGAAAATATACAGTAGAATTTTCAGCTCCATGTTTACCAAGTGACCTGCTAAATTCCGAAAGCTTTTGTAAAACCTTTCAAGGCTTTTTCACCAGAAGACACTTGGATTTTCTCTATAGATGCTTCTTTTCAGAACAAGGGCCACGGCAGCAAACACTCGAAAAATTACCTTTACAGCATGCTTTCAATAAAAACAATTCAGTTTGTTACTCGTGAAGGGCTGATTGAAGAAGAGTACAAAAGAATTCCCGTACCGTTGAAGGATGTTGCTTTCGGTTCATTTGCTACCAATTTTGAAAACATGTGGAACAACAAAAAAATAATCAATAAGCTGCTAAATAAATTGTTGGACGTACTCCTGAAAATATACCTATCACCGATCAGGGAAGCTGCATATAAAGAATTTATTGAGGAGAAAAAAAAATGAAAAAGAGCGAGAGCATCGTGGAAAAGGTGTCAATAGGACCAATTTTGGGGAACTTTCTCGTGATCACCAAAGGCTAATATTTCGGGGTATTGACTATAAGCTGAAGAAACTTATGAAGAAACTTTTGCGGCTGGAGAAGGGAGACGCCAAAGATGGAACAGAAATTAGCAACTGTAAGCGACAAATTGGCGACTGTAATAACAAGAAGGCCTTTTACGCAACTCAGGTAAACCCTTAATCCTATGGATGTTTGGTTTACTGACAGAATGTTTGGAACTTTAGATCAAACAACCAAAAGTTGGTCAAAAAAGAAAGGTTCCCTCATCAAGTAGTACTGCTTCATATCAACCTGGAAGTGTAGGGTTTTCTTAAATACAAGCATTCGCTTTTATATAGTACCTATGCACTAAAATAGCTTCTTTTAGTCCAAACGATCAAGAAAGGGAAAAGAGAAAGAAACTCCTCCTGGAACAAAATCATCATTGGAGCCTTCTGCGACCAAAGCAAACCTTAATGATACGCTATTACTTGATGAAGACGTGCTACCAGAAGAAGAAGCTCTTCGAGAAGAAGATGAACAGGCTCTGATAAACAATGATCGAACTCGCAAACGATTGAACCAATTAAAAGGATTCATGAGACACTTGCTCTTCATAAACGACACTCATTTGACTCTCTACGCTTTGAACAAGGGGTGCTCTTCTAGTGATATAGATACAGAGGAGTCTCGAGTTTGTATCATGCTTTATCAGCGTTTGAAACCATATATACCGCGCAAAAAACATTACGCTTTACCAAGCTTTCAAGTACCGTTTGTTATAGTTGCCAGCGATATCCTTTCTTAAGCTGGTTACCGAAAATTTACTGTCTCGTTATGCCCTATGCCGTCCACATCGGTTAGCGCACTTCGACTGAATAGTGTCTCAATTTATACTTTATTTTGCTCTTATGGTGACAGTCGTCTTTCGTTTCATGGCTGTAAGAATAGCAAAATTTCAACACAAGCAGAGGCGCTGAATCAGAAAGATGCCGTATTTAATCAATTTTTCGATTACGAGACATTACAAAGAGACTGTAACAGCAGAAAGTTGAAGTTTGCGCACAATATCACAGCCTTGCCTGGTGTTAAATTAAGCTCGGATCCTAGCTACTAAGAGAGAAAACGTTAATTCTTCTAGATATCCTCAAGCAGCAACTTCCGCGTCAAGATCCAGCTTACCGTGGAAAGAAATAGGTGAGCACTGGCAGAGAACAAAAGACAACAAAGGTTTGCTAGATGTGGAGATAAAACGTTATGAAAAGTCCAATAAAATGACACTTCAAGATATTCAAGTTCAGCGGAAGCGACTGGATAATCTAGAAACTACAATCAAAGAATTAAAGCATTCAAAATGGGAAAAAGCTGTACCTTCGACCGTCAAAGAGAACGGACCAGGCCAACAGCCAGAAAAAAATCAACGTCTATACCAACGTCTGCAGCAGCTGAAACAGGAACGTACGAAATGCTATACATTTATTGCAAAGTTGGAGCGAATCTTGTCAGACGGTAGGTTCCAACAGTACGTGCGGATAAAAGCTCGAAGTTTAAAGAAAATGCCTACCCATACTCCTACCCGACATCCACAAAAGGTGATTAGCACGGCACTAATGATCGACAAAGCTGAAAACATCTTGCTACATAACGAGCATCAATATCTTCGCGAGAGTTTTACTTTCTCAGGCACGGACAATGGGATAGTAAGAACGACTAAAAGTGTTCCCTTGTCATTCAATGATTTTTTATATCACTTAAAGTTGCATAACCGTTTCGCCGCTTTGGGGACTGAAGTAGAAGAGCAAGTAGAATATAAAGAGCTACTAAACCTTTCACGACGCATTCCGGTGACATATGTAGACCTTGGTGGTGGTTTTTACAGAAGCCGTAAAAGACTGGAATTTAGAAAACGCCAGAATGAAGAGATTGTCAATATTGAGAAAGAGCTGTCGGAACAAGGTTTAAAGAAAGCAACCACTACCGCACAAATTGGGCAAAGCTATCGTACACACTGTTCACACAGAAGACAATTGCAACACTTCTACGATTTAACAAATAAAGAGGCCCATTTGAAACGAAAAAACGAGCACATCAACACAAAATATAGAGACAGATTGTGTTCTAAAGAACGTCAAGCCCTTGGCCTAGGCTATGTCATAAAAAAATAATGTCAAAAATCTTATCATGTTTATAGGGGACCGAGGAACTGGTGTAGGTAGCTCACTTAAAGGTCGTAGAAGATATGGTGGCACTTGGAAGCAGCAAAATTATGCTCGTTATACTGGTGTATGTATAACAAATGAAAACAAAACGTCCCAAATATGTGTGTACTGCTTCAGCTCTTTATCTCACCCAAGAGCAACTTATACCGTACTTGATAAGGAAAACAAGCCTACAGTAGTCAAAATAATGGTTAAAGTTGCATTTCTCTGCCGTAATCCACACTGCGTTCTCTCAGCTGCAAAAAGAAATACACAAACTAGAGACAGCATTTCTGCTGTTGCCATTGCATTGTCTGGTTTTGCAACTGTATTATTTCAAGACACTTTTCCTCAATTCCAAACTAAAACCAGTCAATCCAACACTGAATATAAGAGAAAAACCATGGACTTCCTAAACCGAAGCATCCAGCGGGCAGGTCCTTCTAGGGACTAAAAGGTAAACAACAGTACTGTATTCATAAGAGTTCTCCCCAAGATTAACTGACTTTTAATATAATTACGTGAAAATTTAGAATTAATTTTTTCTGAACGAATTAAAATTAATTTTTAGAATTTTGGCACACCTTATTTGGATACAGTCAAAAATGGAATTCAGAAAACGGTTGGTATTTTTTGGGCGAATCAAAAGTTAATGTTAGACATGTATCTCATCTCTTTTTTTGGACAAAATAATAAAAGTCCATTCCTCAAAAAGCAATGACTCTCCTCAATCCGTCTTCTCCTTCAAACTTCTTGTAGAGGTCACCTACCCCTCCTCCTCCCCATTTTTATTGGTTGTAAAACCTATTCTATCTCATGGTGTTTTTAAGCTTTTCATATTTTGTTTGACGACCAGGAGCTGAAGCTGCGTCATATATATACTTGATATTTTACAAATAATGAAGCTAGCTCAGTTGGGGCTATACAAAAGGAAATCGGGCCAATCATTCCACCGAAATACTTTTGCTAATCGTTAAAGAAAGAGCTGATAATCACAGGGGCCAGAACGGGAACACAATATAACAGAACATCACTACTTTCATCGTAGACCGAAAACGTATAGTAGCCTTCCGTTTAGTAAACGAGAGGAGTGACCTGTGGGACGCTCTGTCACGGATAGTCGTTTTGTTTTGGGCAGCTTATTAATCTCTACTCAATTGCAAGGAATTTTTTAATTACATGATAAAATGAAGAAGTCATTGAAGTGTTTATCTCGTTTGGTTTAAAATTAGAATCTTTAGCCTTTAAAGAGATGCTCGATTTTACTTTTCTTTAAGCCAGTTGTCGATAGTATTCAAGCAAGATACATCAAGCTGCTATGATTTGGCTTTATTGGTGAACAGTGATTCATATCATAATAAAGCATTATCAGAAAATAGCAAATTCTATCATTACTCTGTTCATCAAAGTTACTCAGACATCGGACAGCTAATACGCGCCTAATTGACTTATAAAGTAATTTAAGACATTATGGAAATATATAGAGGCAAGCAAAGGTCTATTGTTCTAAATCATGCCCTTCTTACTAGGATATCCAGAATCTCCTGTAAAGCCCATTTAGTATAATTACCCTAGATAGTTTTATTTCATTATACTTTTCAGTTATAGTTAAGTTAAGAAGAAAGCTCACTAGCCTATAAGGGAATATCACGTACTTTCCTTTATTCCTTCTTATTCTTTGCTTGACTTACCTAATGTTACCACACTCTACATTGGTACTAGCAGATGTGTGATAAGAAATACCATGCACAACAGCAATTTAAGTCCAAACGCTAATGGCAGTGCCAGAGAGGTGTTTACTTTCGCATTACTTTCCGAGCAGTACACTGTCAACAATTCTTGTAAAGTTTGCCATTCTGCAGGTGAACGCAGGAAAACCTTTAAATCGTCAGCATAGCTTAGAATTTTAAAACATGGAGGGGCTTTCCAATCAATAAGGCTATCATCATTTCCTGCTGCTGACTTTGTGCAAACCTATGTATGGGTTATTAAGGAGTTATAGTCTTTTCCAGGTAGTAAACTTACGCCTAGTAAAGACTGGCTAGCCAACAAAGTATGAAGGAGAGGTTCAAATGCAAAATTAAACACAAGAAGCGAGAAAGGATCTCCTTGTCGAATTCCATGACCTTGAGTTAGAGGAGCACTTAAGTATCCGTTAACAGACACCGAAATTGACGTATACCAAAAAAGAGTACTGATAAATCAAGTATTATTGCGTATATGAATATAATTTCAAGACGATAACATTAAATAAATAAGCTTTCTTTATGATAAAGTCTAGGTCTCATTAACTTTATAGAATTGTGTTTATTGATAATCAATAAGGAGTGTTACTTGTGTAAATTAGTCTTTATAAAATTGTATTGTCAAGCTAAAGAAGTACAAACCTACAGAATTGCCGACCCTTCAGTCACGACATTAAAATTTCAAAAACACGGCTTTCTTTTAACAACAACAACAAACAAAACAAAATGTACAAAGGAAAATATTAATTATGTAAAATAAAATCTGCCAAAGAGAACAAAGGCAACTAAATAGTGCATCAAGTGAAGGTAAATCACAGAAAATAGTATGAAATATTATCACTAAACGGAATCTAATACACTTGAAGATGCATCTACTACTACTGCTGTATGCAAGGGCTGCGGAGATCGTGGACATTTTTATAAATATTTTTACAAGTGTAGACTCTATAACCGAGCTAGCGCTGACGATGGTAAGTATTTACATTATTTCCATTTAGGCCTATTGTGCTAAGCATTCTCCATTGTAAAAGTCGGAAGAAGAGAAAGCAAACGCAATCTATTAGGGATGCAAAAAGACGAGCGAAACGATCTAGAATTGCCTCTTCAAACAATAGATCCAATAGTAGTATCTGTAAGAGGTGCGGAAAAAGTGGCCATAAATCATCAAGATCCGCCGAATGCGAACATCATATCAAAAACAAGCAAGAGAATTTTTTTTGATAACTTTGGCCCAAAATAGCAGGCGTTTACTGGAAAGCTCCCTTTTCGCACATGCGTTAAAAACCACCATGCTCAAAATTTACAAGCAGAAATTATTTCTGCTAGCAGCAATATCAGAAATCTAGTATTATGCTTCGTGCTGAACAACCAGACAACAATGGAATTCCACATTGTATTTTTAGGCAGCAATATTGGTACTCCATTTGCCAGCTGGTCAATGCAAAAAGAGTAACAAATAGCACCAGCTAGCCAGAAAATATAGCTGCAGTCTGGAATGTGCTTCGCTCATCTTATAGCTCAACAATCGTATACAATCAGACCCTGCCAAGTGGCACCTCACAATGCTTGGCAGAAGCCTTCACGGATTTAGCCACTTGCTACTAGAATAACTTTGTAGAATATTTTGAATCGCGCCTCTTGTTTTTTATATATTACAGTCCGCAAAGTATTTTTATGGTAAGTAACGGATATGCATGTTTGCAAAAATAAGTCTTTTTTTTCAAGATTAGCTATTGACAATGGATTCTGACAGTCTTAAAAACATTGCTAAGACCTACTGCTATCAATACATATGTGGAGGAGAGCCAATATGGTGTGACTATAGGTTTACCACCAGGTTTAACGGAAGAAAACTTCAGAAACCGTATTGACCAAGAATGTGAACAAGTTAGAGCCCTGATTTACCAAAGAGTTACGCTTGCTACTCTATTGTTTGCTCCCGAAATAGCATATAAATGTCTTAAACATATCTTAGACAAGTAAGAAGATGAGCATTTTCGACATCGTCTTTTTGATGTCCGGCGTCTGCCCCTTCCAAGGTTATTTTCTATCTTACCGAAGCCATCGGTACACTGGATATTTGTCACTATTTCCGCTAATTCACTTTCTGCTTTTGTCAGAATTCCATTACCAAGAGGCTATTCCAATCAACTGAATTTATTTTAAGAAGCATTCAACTTCAATGCATTAAGGGTTGCTCGCAAAAGGTAAGAGTGTTTTATTGAAATATTATGATAATAGCTAACGTTGATTATAACTGTTAAACCGTAGAATGAATGACTTGGTACCTAACGGAGAAAATGAGATACTGTTTGACAATAGTGTGAGATCGGACGGATTTTGCGTCGGCTTTGTGTTTTACAGACGGGCTACGACCGAAGATGAGGATAGTGCCTTGATTAAAAACCACGACTTGGGTGTCGGCGATTTTCAAAAGAAGCTACTCAATTATATAGACTAAGTTTTCTAGATCCCGGAAGAAAAGGTGTCTATACAGCCACTACTGGCCATAACACGACAGAACATGAGATAAGACGCTGTGGTATTAAGGAATACTACCATTTTACCGACGACTTGCCATAAAAGGCTGGAAAAAATGAAAGATGTAGCCGGAATTAAAGCAATCGAGTCCGTTACCCCCACGGCCAAAACGGCAAGAAGCCTCACGTTTTGTCGGTTTTTGGATCATATGCTCACGAACATTGGATCGATTGTTTGCTTTTTGTAATTTTGGAACAGCCAAGGACCGTTTTAACTTGTATCAGGGACGACAAAGAGCACTGGAGATGATGGTAAATCTGCTTTTACATGGTGGGACCAAATAAAACAGGAAGAAACGGTTCAAAAAGAAGAAGAAAAGAAGAAAACAACAAAGCAAGAAAGGAAAAAGAAGAAGCAAGAAAAGGAGGAGGACAAGGAAAAATGAGAATAAGAAGGGAAAGAAAGGATATAAAGGAAAATGCAGGCAAGAGCAGTTCAAAAGGTAGATTTGCAATTACTGTTTTAGTTATGTACAAAGCTTTACTTAATATTTTGTTATATACTATGCACCAGGTACAAGAAGTGGAAGCCGTCCAAGTTCGTTGAAGAAGACAGCCCGAAAGTGCCGCTGATTGTCTTTGGTAATGGTATGTACAACAAGGACGTGGTAAAGTTGAAAGGCGTTCGTTGTGGTGTCGTGGGGATCCTTTGGAAGGTTCTGAAGAAAAGAGAAGTAGCTGGGGATCTTTTGGTGATTCCCATTGATGAGTACTTTACGTCGTAAATATGTAGTAATTGTAACGAACGAAGTTTGGTGTTGCACCCTAATGTCCAAGGCATCAGTGTACAAGTATGCAGAACTTGTCGTACACTATGGCAAAGAGACACAAATGCTGCAACAAACATGATGGCTATATCTCTTTCCGTCTGGAGCGGCCGTAGGATCCCTCAAGCTTTCAAGAGGAGCAATATATAGTCGATCATCACCTCAATCGCCGTAATAAACACGGTTTCCCTAACAAGATTTAGATTGACTACAGGTAAAAAAGCGTCTAAAATTAACTTTCGATTCGTCCAAAAAATACTAATCATTTTCTGAATTTCTTTTTATGCTTTATCTAAAAAAGGAAAGCGGAACTTTCAAAAATTAATTCTGATTCGTCTAGAAAAAAAAACCAACATAGTCTGAATTTAAAGTAGAAATGCTGTAAATAAAGAAAGCTATTTTGTCCCAATCTCCGTTATAAAATTTTGTAATTTGGTGTTCACATGGAATTAAAGGGGAATCCTCTCCCTTTTTTTTTTTTTCTTTTTCTTTTTTTTTTCAATTAAAACCATGAGCAAAGCAGTATGTTTAAATTACACGTAGAAAATGACAAGATGATTTATTAATAAACCCTTTTCTTTTTAGCCTACTCAAGAACAACTCGATGGTAAGGTTATTTTACAGTCTTGATGAACTTCATCATCTGACTTTTTTTGTTTTTTTTTGTTTTTTTCAGAATGGAAGGAAGCCTTTTCTTTATACGATAAAAAGGGCAACAGTACCGTTTCTTCTGCTAACCTTGGCGACCTTTTAAGAGGTCTTGGCCAAAACCCTACTCAAGCCGAAGTCAGTGAACTTGTCAAGGAAACAGCTAAATCAAAGGGTGTTTCTGAAACTCAAGGTAAAATAACTTGCATGCGTGTAATTTTTTTTTCGGTCATTAAGTCTATTTTGATTAGAATACGATATTGACTTTGGTACATTCTTGTCCATCCTTACAAGACCTGACGGTTTCAAGCCTGCTGGTACTGCTCAAGAATTCATTCAAGGATTCCAAGTCTTTGATAAGGAAGGTGATGGTTATATCTCTGCTGGTGAATTACGTTACGGTAAAAAATAGCCTATAGAAAAGGAGTGACAAATACTTATGCTTTTTTGTTTTTGGTAGTCTTGACTAATCTTGGTGAAAAGTTGACTGATGATGAAGTTAATGAACTTTTGAAGGAAGTCGAAGTTGGTAAAGATGGTCGTATTAATTATGTTGGTAATGTATAAAAAAAAAAAAAAGGGGGGAGGTAGGAAATTGTTTGTATTTACTATCTTTTTTCGTTTCAAAATAGACTTTGTTACGGTCATCTTATCAAACTAGGTGCTTATACATCTTTCTAGCAATAAATGACCTTTCTTTATACCTTATTATTACTACTATTGTATTTTTTTTTTTTTTTCAGCCACATGTTACGATATAAGTCAAGGTACCTTAAAAGGCTTATTTTTGTTTTTTGTTTATCAGTCACGCATACTTTCTCTTTTTTCTACTTTTAAAAACAATGCAAACATATCATTATTTATTTATCCTATTTTCTTTCTTGCTATGCTTAAAAGGTACAAATGCAACTGCCTTAACCTATAATGTTCAAGCAAACGAAGAAGCATGCTTTTATGTTTGGGCTGACAAACCAGGAAAGAAGCTAGGATTTTACTTTGCTGTAAAAACTACTTTATTTGTCTTTCTTTTTTCTTTCTAACCATGTTTGCTGGATATACAGGTTCAGCAAGGCGGCTCTTTTGATATTGACTTTGATATAAAAGCGCCTAATGGAGAATCTATTCTAAGCGGAGAACACGAACGCCAAGGAGATTATGTGTTTACTGGTAACGCAGTTGGTGAATACTCATTTTGTTTCTCGAATGACATGTCCACCTTTGCTGAAAAATTGGTCGACTTTGAAATTACAATTGAAAACGAAATAAGACCGGATTTTCAAAAAGATGCTAGCGGTAGAGAGCAGCCTAGAACAGTGACGGAAATGGAAGAGTGCTTGTTTCGTTTAGGTGGAGGCATCACAAATATTGCCAGAACCCAAAAGTATTTTAGGTCAAGAGAGAACCGTAATGCAGCTACGGTGGCTTCTACAGAGAGCAGGATTGTATGGTTCGCTCTTCTCGAAAGTGTAGCTATTGTAGCTATGGCAGCTTCTCAAGTGTTTATAGTAAAGAGCTTCTTTAATGTCAAAAAAGGTGGTGTTTAGTATAATAAATGCTTCATGTGTTTACACAATTGATTCATCTATCATAACATGCTTATCTTTAAGGTGCTGCTAAACCTCAGTTTCAAAATTAAACTAGTCGTTGTGCAAAGGACATATCAATAACCGTGCCAGTAGAACATCAATATTGCTCAGTATTAGAGCATCTGTAACGGGGGACTCTCTAAAGTTATAATTAATACCTACCATTCTAAGCTCCAGTTTGTTTTATAAAATCTCCTTTCCATATTTGAATAATAGCCAAAGTCAAAGAAGTCTAACTCTAGTCCTGTAATAAAATACAAATGATAACGTCTGCTGTAGTATTTAAAGATTTTCTTGGATATGCTCCAAGTCTAAAGTTATCACGTAAATTTAAGTTACATTTTGAATAACAAGAATAATCATCACTTTAAAGCTGCTATAGGCAAATACTAGAGAAGATATGCTGCTGCAGAAATATGTAAGAGTTTTTCTTGATTCTGAAAAAATGTCACTTGGAATGAATAAATCAGGTTAAAAATATAAGAATACATTTTGTAAAACGAAAGCAAAGAAGTTTAACGAGCCTCGTCGCCATGGGACACTATTAACATGTATCATAACTGGATGCTTAGATTATAAATCATATTGCTAGAGTATTATTTGCCTCAATAGACTCCATCTTCTCCATAGAGCAAGTTAAACGCGATAGATTTCTTGACCATCTAACTTGTCTATAAAAAAATCAATTTAGATATATCCATGTCAGACATCCAACTGCTATTATATTTAGCCCTTGATGTATATATGTAATGCCCATAATTAAGGCATGATAAGAAGTTAGTTTACACTATATTGTGAGCTATATGAACTCATGCAGGTATTGAACGCAATAAACATCTCTTACTATTATCAACGAAGGAATAGACATGGGTTTCGGTGATCAACTAATAAAATTGTTTTCATGCAAAAAAAAAAAAAAGTGAAACATAACAGTAAATATCTTTCAAGGGATGAATAAAGCTTTTTTCTTTTTCTTTAATATGATGATGGATAGTTTTAGAAAGGTGACAAAACTTCGAAGAAAGAATATATTAGGCGTTATTATAGAGGAGGAAGAAGAAGTACTGCCACCTTATGATTGCACCGTTTATAAGGAAGGTTATGTGAAATTGAAATGCGAAATTCTTAGAGGAAGAAGTGAAATTGACAGATCATGGAGGTAAATGCATAGATATATATATATATAAAGGTAAAGTAGCTAAATAGATGATAGGTCTGTATATTTTAAACTGACGGGAACAAAGCTGGCCATGTTTTACAAAGAGACTGATGTTAAACCTTTCCTTGAAGAATCCATGTACAAAGCCTTCTGTGGAGTCCCATTGGACTATTTTAAAAGGGACAATGTACTTAGACTAACCGTATTACCTGTCGTCGACCAGTTTCTCTTCCAACCTAAAGGAGGACTTGTTCAAATCATATCTTGGTTTGAACATCTCAACTCGGCTGCTAATATAAGTCCAGATATTGATCGTAGAAAGATGCCCAGAATACTTACTCATCCAAGAGAGCACTCTCCCATTCGACATCGAGTGGCTCAAAATAGAACGGTAACTTTCCTTGTGGGTGAAGTACAAGTGTATGTACCTATATTAGCATGTTTACGAGATTTATGCGATCAAAGCTATATATAAATCGTATATCATATCAGAACACTTCCCTACATTGTCTGTTTATACTCCTTATGAAAACTCTTCAAATTCCGTATACTCGTACCTTATATATCACTTTTTTTTAAAGTAAATAAAATTTATAAGCATATTTCGATCAAATTCTAATAATAACGCAACGATGATTCAGCCTTCCTATTTAGTAAATCCCAAAGTTACATAACAAGCGAAATCAGATCATATATCTTTGTTTATAACTCATAGTATCATACATATAAACATAGAGCTAATATAATAAAGCGCCTACTAATGAAGCGCGTTCTAAATAATTACCTTTACATAATCAAAAAAAGATGACTTGCTGCAAGTCAAAAACAAGGGCGTGACAGCCAGGCTTTTTTTTTTTTTTTTTGTTAATGCCTAAGAATGAACTTGGTTGGTTTAAATCTCCTTAAGTAAAGGGACATTTCGACGCGTATATATCTTTTTCTACTGTGATCTATCTTTTTTCCCTAAAAAATGATAGATCAATAATAGAGTAGTTGATCTAAATTCAGTAAAATGCCTTGCTTTGACACGTAAGATAGCCTTATTAGGAAAATCGCCTATGATTGTTCTACTTGTATAAATTTTTTTTCTGACATTTTTTTTTTCTTCTTCTTCTCTCATCAAATAATAATGCAAGCTCTTCAAGTTGTTAAATTCAGTTCTGATTTCAACGAATCACTTAAATATGGTGAATTTGAAAAGCCAACAATCAAGAGTCCTCATGAAGTTTTAGTTCGCGTTAAGGCCGCTAGTGTCAACCCTGTCGAGGCTAAAATGGCCACTGGGAATGTTTCTGCAGTCAGTCTGATGGTTTCTTTGCCTGCTGTCTATGGCGGTGATTTCGCAGGCATTGTTGAACAAGTGGGCACTCAAGTGAAGGATTTCAACGTCGGTGATGAAGTCTATGGTAGCCTTCATATGCCTTTTGGTCTTAAGGGCTCTTTTGCACAATACACAATTGTTGATACCAAGAAAGCATCCATTACCAAAAAGCCCAGCGATCTCTCTTTTGAATCTGCTTCTACAGCTGGTATTGCTTTCTTGACAGCCTACCAAGGTGTTCTCATCAATGGTCATTTTTTGGACCAAAAAAATACGGGTCACAAAACTATCTTGGTGGTTGGTGCTTCTGGTGGTGTTGGTGGATATGGTATTCAAGTCGCTAAAAGGGGAATTGACGCCGAAACGACCACAGTCATTGGTATTTGTAGTTCGAGAAATACAGACTATGTTAAATCATTGGGTGCAGACCGAGTGGTGAATTACGATAAAAAGGAAGAATACGAAACGTTTCTCAAGGAAGCTGTTGGTTCTATTGACCTTGTGTTCGATACAGTGGGTGGTGAAGACTATCATCGTCAAATGGATCCTCTTTTAAAAAAGAATGGCGTGTATAGCTCAGCTGTGGGTCCCTTGAAACATGTTGGTTCTGAGTCGACAAGTATGCTAGCAATGGTAGGCATGGTGGCCAAAGTTGCTGCAAGAAAGTTGTTTGCTAAACACGAATACAATGTTATTACAGGACTCCCTCATCAAAAGTTTAGAACAGAAATTGCTCCTCTTTTTGAATCTGATGCGATCAAGAAAGAAATACCTGAAGAGAATATTGTGCCCTTAAGTGAAGGTCAAAAAGCGTTTGAGAAGTTAATGACACATCGAGTAGTTGGTAAAATTGTCCTCAGAGTAAATTAGTAATAAATCATAGCTTATTTATCTTGTAAGATAAATTATTTTTCGCATAAACATTGTCTTGTTAAAGATTTTCCTTCATTAAAAAGAATATAATGACCTATGCGCAGAATGGCTACACAATTGGAAAAAAAGAACAATGTGTATACAATGAAGGTTGTACAGATAAAAGTACACACGCTCCATGCGTCAATTGAAAAGCATTGACAATGCTACCCGATCAAAAAGAAATCTGATATCAAGAAAGTTTTAAAATAAAAGTAAAAAGAGTTATTATTTATTTGGAATTCATCTAATTCTGTAAATAACAATGAATTGAATGCATTACAATGCAAGTTTAAAAATTGACAAGTTTGAAAAGAAGTCAGTGCTTAAAAAAAAAAAAAAAAAAAAAAAAAAAAAAAAAAAAAAAAAAAAAGATTAAAATAATCATTACATCATAGCACAGGGTAATTAAACCAATAAAATGTGTTGTTTTATATCCTTTTTTGTCGCTATCTTGGTTCGGTGGGGGGAGGGGTTTCAGGGCAAAAACACGAAAATTGTCGTCAATCCTACGTACGTATAGAGTGTCATAAACATTTAAGCGATGACTTCATATTGCTGCGCGGGTCAACCAAAAAAAACTAAACGAACACAAAAAAGGTCTGGATCGATATTTTGGTACCTTTTTTTTTTACAAGTTTATTTACAAAGGGGAGATTTACAAAATACATTAATGATAAGAAGATGGGTTTGGAGTGATATAAACAGCAGAAGCCAAATCTCGTAAAGAATCAATAAAGATAGGAGTGTGTCTGAATTGACCTAAACCTTGTAAAGCTTCGAATTCATCTTGAGTTAAATAAAGCTCTTTTAATAAAGGAGAAGGTTCTGAAGTAGGCGTTGGTGGTGGTGATGAAGATGAAGATTTTGTTTTATGTGTTTGAGTATGTTGCATCATGTTATCAAATCGACTAAACCTTCTAGTACAACCAGGTACAATACACAAGTAAGGCTTCTCTCCTGTATGTTTACTAATATAAATGTCAATTGACAAATTTTACTTTTATATCTTTTTTTTTTTTTACCGAGTATGTCTTGCTAAATGTTCTGAGCGAGTAAAAACCATATTACAATCACCAAATCCTGTACATTGAAATATCTTTTTTGTTGGGCGTGTCTTTAAGTGATTAATAGATGGCATTGGTAAAATGAAGATAAAGAAGAAAAAACAGGGGAAAATTATTTTTTTCCCTTTTTTATGTTTATTTTTTACTACTGAGTTTAAATTTGCCTTTTTGTTTTTTTTTTTCTTTTTTTCCCATTCTTATATTAAGTGGTGAGATATCAAAAATGATCAGTAACAAGACAATTTCTTTATAGTTTTCAATAAAGAACCCAATGCATTCGACAACTTTTTCTTTAATGCCTTTTCTAACTCGGGCGGATGATAGTTGTGTTACTATGGAAAAGAAAAAAAAAAAAAAAAAAAGATTTAAAACGCCGTATTTTGGCCCTTTTTATTTTTATACATGATACGATTTTTGAAAAAATAATGATGTAGCTATTGAACAATATTGTTATACTAACCCCTTTCCCCATTTAGGATAAAGTCACAACACGAAAGGTCTCTCAGGAACAAAAAAATTTCTTCTTTTTTTTTTTTTCACAATCAGTCAGTGCTTATCAAACACTCATAGTTGGCTTGGTTCTTGAAAAAAGAAGGCCTCCGATCGAAAGTATGAGAATTCATGCTATGCCAGTCTCCTCCTCCTCCTTTAAGAAACAGGCCATGTTATTTGAAACAGGGATAAATGAAAAGCCACTTATACTCATTGTTCTTCTCCCAAAAATCACCTGTCTTTTAAAACCCCTCCCACATAATAAAAGCCCTTTCTTTTGTTTATCTAGTAAAAGTATGACAACCCTTTGCTTCTGTAAGAGTCAATCAATGGGTCTTATTCTTTAGGAATGTGAAAGCTGTCATCAAGGTAATAAAGTTCATCCTGTCATAGAATTAAAAAACTATGCTCGTTACATGTTTTACAATTATGGTGTAACTTTTTACAAAACAGCAATGAGCACATTATGTTTGCTCGGACCAGATCACATCTTTTCGATACACGAACAAAGAAGAAGATGAATTAGAGTCAACTGTTTAGTAATATGTGCTCCAAGATGTAAAGTCCGTTCATCGAATAAACTACACAGAAAAACGCTTCAATTAGCGTTTGTAAAGTTAAACTATATGCTCCCACAGATTGACTGGAATACTAAGAAAGTCAGAGATAAGAGGATATCGTTGTGGTGGCTATAGACAGTTCATAACCTTAGATCACACAAGTACTAGACAAAATCACGTTTAGTTTGGCTGCAATTTCATTCCCCCACAGATACTACACTATTGACCACTAAGTTAGCAGCTCCACAGACTGCGGCTTACTATTCAGAATTAGGTCTTCAAATCGAACCGTGTGACCAGGAAATACAATAAGCACTCGGCCGTTCCTATAGTTTATACTGATAAGCAATTTATTGATTACCAACAGAGTCTTCTTATTACTTGGAAAACTAACTATTGTACCTGAATTAGTTTCAATTAAATCAACAACTTCGAATCCAATCGTGACTATGTGTTATGATAGAGTTTGGTATCCATGGAACTGTGCAAAAAAAAAAAAAAAAAAAAAAAAAAAAAAAAAAACAGCATAGTCTCCTCTCCCTCAACGACAAGAAAAGATATCAATACATAATAAAATCGAGCATTCCTTTACAGTCATTCATTTGAAAATTATTGGACGCTGTAAGTTTCTTTTTTGGACGTCAAATTGAAATTAAACTCCAGACAGTAGCTTACCTTTTTTGGACAAACCTATAAGGAAGTGGAATAGACTATACCAAAGTTATCTATGTAGGCTCTCTGTTTGCCAATTATGTTATTTTTAAGCGCGTAGACGCTAATGAAAATGTCTCGATCATTAACCAAGACTTTTTATATGTTTTATTCTCCACTTTGTCTGGTAATAGAAGTAAAGCACCTAAGCTCATCAGTTAATACCTTGAAGAATTTAAAAAGGCATGCCAGATTGACAAGCAAGTTCTTAAATTATTGAAGTCTATTAGATATGCGACTATCCTTTCTATTTCTGCTAAGCAGTATGAAACCCTTATCCGAAATCATGAAAGAAGAAGTACACACTTTTTTCTGGAGACACTCTCGTGCAAGACTTCAGAATTCTATTGTCGTGCCTTGGCGGTCAGCCAGAGAAATTCGCTTGCTCATTACATCTATGGTCAAAGGTTAAAAGAAAAATCAAGATGGCCATCGTCAGTAGAAAGAACCAATGCGCTTGACGAGATTGTTATAAAGGTCCAGGCACTATGAGCCCAATATCAACAAGTTGACTGCGACTCTGAGACCTTATACTCTCAGCCGCATTTGTATTTTACGTACAAAATGGATTCATTTTCCGCAAAAAGGACTCGGATGAAAAGTGCAAATCACCGAAGAAATCTCACAAGTTGTTACTTCCAAAGCGTATGTTTATCGAAAACTGAAAGAGCTACCATTTGCTGCGTCATTGAATAGACGAAAGCTTGACTCTTTGGAAGAGGCAGTTTTAGACTCAATTAACGATAATAAACCACTTATTTTTGGAAAGAAGCTTCAAACTATCCAAGAACATTGGCCAGTAGTATCGAATTTTGTAAGCACTGTGAAATCAAGGATCGAGGATAAAAGCTTTTACCCTGCAAAATACACTGATAAGCGTGGGTATCGCTTTTTCTCTCTCTTAGCATTGTATACAGCACAAAAAAAGTTGATCCAGATTGATGGACAAGTATTCTGGAGACTGATCAAAGAGTCCAATGTTGAAGATTATACTCTAGGGCCTAAAAACGAGGAGCATCTGTCTGCGTTTTATTATAAACTTCTTGATTTTTCTCAAATTGGATTCAAAACTAAAGATAAGCTTTACAATGGAAGGAAAACTTTTAGGTAAGTTTTATTTTAGCTAGTAAGATTATTGCAACACACATTGCTTACGGCTTTTCATAATTAGAAATGTGATTACAACTGATGGTTATTCTGTGTCTTTTTTGTTTTCTCGAACAGTGAAAAAACAAGCCGCCACTCCTTCAAGTCCTGCAGATATTTTTAACAGACAGTATACTGTTTGGGCAGTCGATCCAGGTGCAACAAGTTTTGTAACTAGCAGCCGTGGACACTTCTGAAGCTAACGAAAGGCAAAGGACACTTTCACTTAATGAACACTACCATCTTTATGACTTCAACGATGCAGAATACATTATAAAACAACATCAGCAAAAATATCAAGGGGTGTTAGAGTTGATCAATAATCAACCTTCTTTGAAAATTCCCAACATCGATGCCTTTGTTCGTGCGTCCAAAAAAAGAACAGAAGGCTTTGATGTTGTTTATAACTATTATGCAACCAACCAGTAGTAAGTCAAAAAAAAAAAAAAATTAACCCTCACATCAAACAGGAGCCCAAAGTTGAAGTTTCGAACATACCGAAGAAAGCAGCAGGCGGTGAACGAGATAAGCAATTTTTTTTACTGGAAGAAGTAACAAGTACAAACAAGGGGGCATAACAGGAGTCAAAATGGCGACTATGAAGCCATCTAGTCCTCCCCAAGATAAAGCTAATGCCTCAAAAAAAAAAAAATATCATTGCATTTGGCGCTGCAAGTTTAGCTCCACAGTGGGGAAAAAAGCTGCCCCAGTAAAGTTGATTAAACAGAAACTTCAACAAATGCAAAACACCGACTTTCATGTGTGTCTCGTGGACAAGTATCTTACAAGTTAAATATGTAACTCATGTAAAGCTAGAAATCTCAAGAATGTTCTTACGGCAAAGTCAAAACGAAGAGTACATTCTGTTTTAAAGTGTAACAAAAACACTTGTAATAGTAGTTTGGAATCGTGACATAAACGCTGCAAAGAACATTTACGATGTCTTTATGTTTGCCGCTAAGAACACTAACGCTTGTATGTCGCAGTTCCAGCGTTAAAAATAACGGTGAATATTGACACAGTGTGTGTGTGTGTGTGATTGATATAACTCCTTTATACACACAACGTATTAAAGATGTATGTCTTTGATGCATTTATGGGTAAATTAAAATTATATTTTGTAGAACTCGCATTTTTTCTATTAATGTAACAAAGTCTTTTCTTGTCTTCGAAAAAAAAACTTATTCAGCTCGCTTTGAAAAAACTAAATATCTACAATTCCTCCTGCGTCCAATTCCCATTTGACTTTGTCCAAAAAAGGTAAGCAAATTTTCTCAAAATCACTTTTGATTCGTCTGAAAAAAGGTTATTTTAGGCTAAAAGACTGTAAAATCACCCTCAGATCAAGTGGTACAACTTATTGATCCCCCTCTTTGTTTATTTTTTCCTCTCTCTTGCCTTTCCTCCTTTTCTTTTTCCATGTCTGAAAAAACCACTATTATAAAGAAAACTGTCATATCTTGGAATCCAAGAGGAGATCCTGACAAGAGAACACCTTCCACAGTACTTTCATTTAATCGTCCTAGGTATACATATAAAAAACGTTTTTTACAAAAACAAACACCGCTCTTTACACTCCTTTGTTATCATATAGAGAGCATGATTTCTCGGATGTCGCTTGGGATTATAAGGATTTTTGGTACCAAAAAGAGCCTATGCAAGAAATAAAATACTACACGTATAAAAAAGAAAAGAAATAAACAATTACCATAAATGTACGCCAACATGAAGTCATCACAACTTCTTTTTTACAATGAGTTAATTTTAAAGAATGAGAAAAAAATGAATTGAATAATTTTACAAAAAAAAAAGAAGAAGAGAGTAATAGTTTGTGATTGTTTCTTTTGTTTTTCTATGGAATAAATATTATACGAAAGTAACTAAAGCTTACTCGGGAGCATGAGAGAAGAGATAGGATACAGATTCACCATTGTGTGTTCTGCGGATGGCTTCAGCAAGAGTGGGTGAAATATCAATGACATCGAGTTTAGGACAAATAGCCATTTTATCTTGGTGAGGAATTGTGTTGGTAACAACCAATTTTTCAATGACTGACTCATTAATAACCTTGATAGCCTTTCCAGAAAGAATACCATGAGCAACAATGGCATAGACTTTAATGGCACCATTCTCAACTAATGTCTTTGCAGCCAAACCGAGTGTACCACATGTATCTGCCATATCATCGACTAAAATAGCAATCTTACCAACAACATCACCGACTAAGACCATGCGGGACACTTCATTGGCTCTCTTACGTTCTTTATGAATTAAAGCAAAATCCAGTTCGAGACGGTCAGCAATAGAAGTGGCACTAAAATAATACGTCAATACACAAACTTCTCTCCCCCTTTCATTTCTTTTTATATATTTACCGTTTAGCACCACCAGCATCAGGAGAGACAATGATAGCATTCTTCCAATCAGGAATTTGAGTACGAATATATTTAATCATGGAAGGTTCACAGTACAAGTTATCAACAGGGATATTAAAAAAACCTTGAATTTGAGAAGCATGAAGATCCATAGTAATAACATGGTTTGCACCAGCTACTGTCAACATATTGGCAGTTAATTTAGCAGTGATAGGAGCACGGCTTTTATCTTTCTTGTCTTGACGAGCATACGGGAAACAAGGAATAACAGCTGTGATTCTACGAGCAGAAGCTGTCTTACAAGCATTAATCAAAATCAAGAGTTCCATCAAATTGTCGTTAATTTCACCACAGCCTGACTGAATGATAAAGACATCTTCATCACGTACAGATTCACCAACAGTGACAGAGGTTTCTTGATTGGAGTATTTCATAACAACAGCCTTGGCCAAATCAATACCCATACGCTTAGCAACAAGCTTGGCAAGTTCAGGATGAGAATTACCAGTAAAAATCTTAATAGCGTTGTCAGACATGATGAGGGGGGGTATCGTCTTCCTTCTTCAATAAAGTAGAAGAGAAGAAGAACAAAATGGAGGAAAAAAAAAAATCTTTAAAACAAGTCCCAAATTCAATCTCCGGGTGACTCTTTTTTTCCAGAGAAAAAGCTATTACTCACACTTTGAAAAAAGTCGAAACTAGACTGAATGTTGAGGTCTGATTTGAAAATAATGGAATGATTTTTTTTTTATTATAATACGCTTCTTTTAATGGTAAGGTAACTCAAAATATACCCTTTTTCTTTTTATAACGAAGTTTCTAATGTAGAAAAAAAAAATTTTTTTTTTTTTCTTTAATGAACTGGACTCACCCCTTAAAGGGTGCTATTTCAATAACAGTTTAAAGAACAGAAGGCATTTTCACATGTCAATGTCTGTCAACACTGTTGTTGTCAATCCGATCAATTTCTATACCATGGAAATAGTTTGTCGCACAAACAAAATAAATATAAAACGATATCTATGACTATTATCAATAAGAGAAATCACCCTAAGTATGTCTCTTTTTCCATGTATAAATTAAAAGGACAGAGGAAGGGGGGGACCGGAGAACGTTGTACAGGATCCGACAGAATGTGGGAAATCAATGTTGCGGGTTGCTATATATTAAACAGACATGGTAGCCTTGTGAAAACAACTAGAGTAGAAGTGTGATATATTGAATGTCTAGGGCTACAGTTGTTCAGTAGTCAGCGTGTACTGATGCCTTTACATACAATAGTCTTTTTATATGGTAGATTGCTAACAGTAGTAAATTTGGTGATCATGGTGCCTGTTTGTGCACTGACAATTGTAAATACACACAAAATCAACGAAGGAAAGACATTGTAACGCTTTAAAGCGAAGATCACATACTTTTTCGAATTACCCCTCTACTAATAGCCCTTATGGGCTTTTGCTCCTTCTTTCACTGCAATCCAAATATACCGTAATATATAGCCTTTTGTATGACTTTCGAGACGTGTTGACTTTGTATGATACTTGGTACCTTTTCAATGCTAAGAGAATTAGAGAGTGATTAATTTTGTTTGAGTGTAGAGCACTTTGAAATAAAAAGAATTCCCCTTATTCTTCTTTTTTTTTTTGGAAGTACCTCGAAAAATCACGCTTCAGAACGCATGCTTTTGCTCTTGCATATTACTATACTGATGTACAAGAATATTTACGCTACAGCACGAAGGAGATAAAGCTTACAGCATGTACTTTTGATCCACCATCTTTCCTTGACTGTAGGCCCATAAACAATAACGAAAAAGCCGGTGTATGTTTGGTAATAAAATGATGAGTTATAGAAGTTTTTCCAATTTGGATCATCGCCCTCTCATTTTTCTATAGTTAGTTAAAAATTAATTAGCCAAAACTTACTGACAATACGTTTAATAGTATACGTGCACTAAATAGCGTAGTTGTCGCTTTTTCATTAACGCCAAACTATTTAACCGAGTTGAAAAGCAAATAATGATGTAGTACTTTCTATGATAGGACAAATCCCCTGTTTTTAATGCTAATTTGACTAGATTTGGCTACGTAGTACGCATATGGAAAACTTAAACCCTGCTTGTTATGCTTTTAGTATTAAAATTAAATATTAACAGAAAAAAAAATTATCTTCCTTTTCTTCTCGTTATAACAAGAAAAATAATGTTGCTGTCAAAAGGCTTTATAGACTCTCATATGCATGTTGTCACAGAAAGATACAGACAAGCTATTGTGGATGCCGGTGGAGATCCTTCGGGTTTCCCTGCTCCAGAATGGACACCCGAGGATAGCTTCCAATTGATGGAAAAGATTCAAATACAACACGCTGTTTTATCCGTCACTACACCCGGGCCTTGTATTGCTGGAACTGGTGAGGAAGGCCGAAAGTTAGCTAGAGATTTGAACAACGAAGTAGCCGATATTGTCGGTGCAAGTGCAGGCCGTTTCTCATTCTTTGCCTCTTTACCTGACTGGATTGATGTCGAAGGGACATTGCAAGAGCTCGACTACATATTTGATCAACAAAAAAAGGCTGTTGGCGTAGTTGTCATGTCTTCTTACAGTGACCGTTTGCTCGGTGACGAGACTTTTAAACCTATTTGGGAAAGACTAAACAAATATAAAGCGATTGTGTTTATTCATCCTACTTTCGTGACGATCGAGCCAAAGTTCATCGCTGGATGGTTGCCTCAGCCAATTGTGGACTTTCCTCAAAATACAACCCGTACTGCAGCGGACCTTATAGTCTCTGGTCGTTTCCAAGAGTGTCCAGAGGTGGATATTATCTTGCCGCACGCAGGTGGTACGTTGCCTTACATTTCGGCTCGTTTCCTTGAGATTTTACGTGTCTTTCCGCAACCTGAAGACTCAAAAGTCACGTATGAAAGTGCACTGAAGACGTTCAATCGATTTTATTACGATACCGCTTTGTCTTCATCTGCTGCTCAACTAGACTCCATTGTCCACTTGAATGCAACTGATCGCTTGCTTTTCGGATCGGATTTCCCGTATGCAAACGAGTCTGTTGCTACAGCATTCACACATCAATTAAGCAACTATATTTCTACAAGCTCCAACGGTCATATTTTAAACGAGGTCAATCTTACTAAAAATGCTGCAAGACTTTTCGATAAACATGGCATTGTTATACTAAAAGAATCAAAAGCAGCCTTATAAATATTCGCATTGAACGAAATAAAAAATGCCTTGTCTCTTTCAATGCATGAACCTGATGCCGTGTTGAAAAACGTTCAATCATATAGCATCGCCTTTCTGATACTTGTGATGTTTATTGTTGACTATGATGAATAGCGATAGCATTCTTTTGTGTGTTCATCAGTTAGAAATTGGTTGTATGCAATAACTGTTTCATATAGCATAAAGTTGTTAAGATAGAAATACAATGTCTGAAAAAAGTTCTTTGTGACAAACAGCTGCATGTTGAAAGCAGTGCTTTTTGAAATTCCTCTATAAATATATAGTAGATCTGAAAAATGAAAAAATGCGCTCAACCAATGTATTCGCTTTGGAAATAATGAAACTATGATATTACATTATATACAAAACAATAAGTTTCTTATTACATGTAAGATCTTATAGTTGTATATTCTTAACCAAATAGTAGATGCTTTTATATTGCTGTCATGTATTCAACACCAAAATAAACTTGTCTGATATTTCAAGTTTTCCATTTTTGAATTACCTTTTTATACCTTTGTCCAAAAAGGTAAACCACATATTTGTATTTCAATTTCTATTGGTCCAAAAGTAAAACCAAATTGTCTGAGTGTGAAATATATCGACTTATCAAAAAAAATTTTTTTTGCTCTCACCTTTTTAAAGTAAAAGCGTTTTTTAGAGGTTAGATGCATCCGAAAGAAGCAAAAACAGAAAGCTCCAAGAGCCAGAATCAGGAAAAAGGAAAAGGGAAAGCGGTGGTAAATAACGAACAAAACGACGCGAGAATAAGGCCTGAAGCAAAAGAAGTTCCTGTAGCAAGGAAAAGACCATTAGCAAAAGCGATGACGTCTGACATAACGCCGGAAGATAATTCTACACGTAATGAAAACCTAAAAGCTACTAATACCAACGACGCTCCATTAAAAAAGAAGGCGAAAACAACCATTACATGGATTCAGGAACAGCCTAGTGATTACATGCGAGATGAATCAAGCAATTCTTCATCACGCGCCGCTGAAAAAGAAAAGCATCATCAACAAAGAATGGAGGCTAAAGCAGACGAAATGAAAAGAATATTGGACGAATTAAAAGATGTTGTAGTTGATGGAGTAAAGAAAAATAATCAATTGTTAGAGTCGATGCTTATCAGTCAACAACAAATGGCTGCCTCCATGGGGAACTTCATAAGAGACCTACACGCCTTATTCGCACCCCGATACCCTATGTATCCTATGCCACATCCTCCTCCACAACAACACGGCGCCCCACAAGCACCTCCAGCTAGTTTTCTCTTTTACCAACCACCACTCCCCCCACAACCGCTTCCTCCGCAGTCTCTACAACAGACTTCTCCACACCCACCTCAATATCCCCCACAACAAGTGGTGCAACAAGATTCACAGCAAGTGGCTCAAAAGTCTCCTCAACAACCCCCTGAGCAGACTGTACAACAACATACTCAACCACCTGTGCAAATGCCTGCTCAAACACCTGTACAAACACCTGTACAAACACCTGTACAAACACCTCCTCAGCCTTCATCTCAATCACCTAAAGATCAACCGCCAGCTGTATCTACACCATCTGAACAATCTTCTGAGCAACAACAGGACCAACAATCTTCGCAAAAACAAGCTCCGTCTGAGACCCAAGTATCGCAGCCTCAAACGTCTCCTCGATTGTTGCAGCCACGTCCTTTGCAACCTCATCCTCCACCCCCACAACCCTCACAGCCAAAACAACAACCTCAACAGCAGCCACGACCTCAACAAACAAAAGAAAAGGAGATTGAAAAATACCAAACCAAATTTAGGGCCTATTAATATTTTCTTATAATAAAACGTTTATTTTTTTTTTATTTTTACAATCCTGCCCATGACTGAATCGAGCTGTCAATATAATTCTTGACCTTGCACGATTTCTGAACGATTGTGACAGTGTTTGGTAGCTTGAATTGACGATACGCACTATACTGTAAGACAAAGAAATCAATATGACAGCCATTAAAGCTCCAACTCACATCGTCGACACGCACACAGCCATTGTGTTTGGCGCCTGTGGGGAGTTTGACGCCATCCAAAGCTTTCACGTAAAGAGTCGTGCCGAAAGGAATGTCATTGGCAGCGACACTGACATAAGGAACGAGACCGTTGTTTTTAGAGCCTAAACCGTAGGGCGTCTTTTTGCGATTGAGACGCATGAATTCATTGAGGTGTGTGCCTAAATTGATCAAGTGACCGCTTTCCAAAAGACCTGTGCCTTCCATGCGAATTTTGGATTTGGTCTTTTTGGCGACTTTGGCGAGGGTTTTACGGTTGGAATCTTTGAGGTTTTTAATGCGCTCGCCAGTGAGTGTGATGATTTTACCGTTGTTGTTGATGTCTTGTTCTCCTTCTTTGGGGACCCAGTAGTAGGTAAAAAGCGCTTTCTTGTAACAGCTGTTGAGAGCGCGTTTTTCGATAAGAGGACTAGATTGGGAAACAAGTATGAGATAACATAGAGAAATGAAAATGAGAATGAATGAATGGTTGTTCATTAAAAAATAAAATAAAAGAGTAAAACCTGCTGTGACATCTTGCTTTTATATAAAAAAAGACAAAAGAGAGAGCGGGACTAAGGTACAACATCTCCCCCCCCCTTTTTTTTTTCTATATAGAAAAAAGAGTCTGTAAACAAACAGACAGGATCAAATGAAGCGAGCTCATATATGTCGAGTAAAATAATGAGTACATGAAATGACAAATAATTTGGTAGTCTCTAAAGCATATACAGTAGATTATGATATGACAAGGACATGGTCGATCATTGTCTTGCTGCTATTAAACTTTGTACAACATTTCAAGGATCTACAAACACGTAAAGCTATACTGAGGGGTATATTTCAGATTCATTATAATGTATTAAACATCCTCAGCTCAACTGGGAAGCGATAAACGGCTTGCCGGCATATGATTTTGAGAAAAGTGTTCACTGTAATTGTAAATGTACATGCAATATACGAGTAAATAAGTCAAGAGTTGAGAGTGGGATTGTACATAGGCCTATATTTTTAGTTTTTTTTATTCAAGTGACAAAAAAAAAAAAAAAGCAGGTGTTCATGCACTTGAGGTTTTAGAAATGAACACCAAGACAGCATCAAAATGTAGGAAATAACTTTATTTGACAGGTAAGGCTTTGGTCCACGCACAAGAAAATGAGACTGTGCTACTTTGCATATGTCTGACACTCTAACATGTGTGTATTACGTTATATGTCGAGAAGTAGTTTTTATCATTACTGTATAGCTAACTTAACCAATTACTTATATGGATGTTAATACTATACATAATAGATTAGTATTATGTATGTGTTTACCCAACTTTTTGAAAACCCTTTTACTTTTTTTCCGATTAGAATTTTGAAACCTACGTTAAACAAAAGAAAGCAGAGAGACGCGTACTCTTCTTAAACAAACAGGGCTTCACTAAATATGAAAAGAAAGTTGAGACATCGAGTGATTATTAAAGTTATCTCGTATCGAGATGAAAACTTCCGTAGCCTAGTTTGTAATTCTTAATTGCCCGTACCCCGCAGTCTGTTTCACAGCTAATAATAGTTATCCCAATAGCATGGCGTCTACTTTAAAATAATCATACAAACCTGCTCTATTATATCAATTATTCCAAGTATACATCATGTATCACCTTTGAGCTTCTCTTTGTTGATTACGCGGAGCTGAAACACGTCTTTTCTTATAATTATGCGGGCAAGATTCGTCATCGACCTTTTTTTTTTTTTATATTTTTTCCAAACAATAAAAATGGCCAACGATGTCGATACTCTTGTAGGTATGGGGTTCTCCCTTGCTAAAGTAAAGAAAGCTATGAAAGCCACTAACAACGCTGGACTTCAACCTGCTATGGACTGGATCTTAAGCCACCCCGAAGTCTCTGATGAACCTGAAGATGATCAACCTGAACCACAAGCACTTGGTACAGCTTCTCAACAACAAGAAGAAGAAGGTAAAGCAAAACTATACTTGTAAACTATGCCTTTGCGCTAAAATGATGAGTATAGGTGAAATTCAAGATGGTCAACAAACAGCTCAAAGTCTCATTTGTAACGATTGTCAAAAACTTTTCCGTGACGCCACTGGTGCTGAGCGTCATGCTACACGTACAGGTCATCAAAACTTTTCAGAAAGTACAGAAGCTATCAAGCCTTTGACAGAGGAAGAAAAGCAACAAAAACTAGCCGAGTTGAAAGCACGTATGGCAGCAAAACGTCAAGAGCGTGAACGATTAGAAGAAGAAGAGCGTAAACAGTCGGAAAAGATTAGAAGAAAGGCAGGTCAAGAAATCACTTTGGCGAAAGAAGCTCTCGAACAAAAGGAAATTGAAAATGCATTGAGAAAAAAGAAAAAGGAAAAGGAAGATGAAAAGTTGGCAAAGGCTAGAATTAAGGCTCAAATTGAACAAGATAAAAAGGAGCGTGCTGCAAAGGTAGGTATTAAGTGGAGGGTTTTATTTGTGATAATTTGACCCTTTTGTGTCATAGAAAGAAGCTGCTAAACAAGCAAGAAATGCTGAAGTAGCTGCTGAAACAACAAAAGCATCTCAACCTGGTACTAAAAGGGAATACAATGAAGCTAGAATTCAGGTAAGTTTGTTTGTAAAAAAGAGAGTGTGCTTTGATTTTGATTCTTTTGGTAGATTCGTGTTCCTGGTTCCAACCCAATTACAAATACTTTTGAAGCAACAGCTACTTTATCCGAAGTATACTCTTATTTGGAATCTCAAGGATGCCATAACCCTTTTAGCTTATCGACTACTTTCCCAAGAAAAACATTTGGTAATGAAGATCAAACAAAGACATTGAAAGAATTGAGTAAGTATAGTAGTTTTAAAAATAACCCCGAAGAATACCATGGCACTTATTATTTTTGGATAGATTTGGTACCTTCAGCGGCACTTGCTTTAACCTATCTTTAATTAATTTTAATAAATAAATAAAGGAATTGAATTATAAATCAGAGGATGAATAGGGTGGGGGATTAGGTATAGTTGATTGATTCATATCGACAATGACGTTATTTTCTTGTTCTTCTTCAATTGATATTAAATTTTGTGTATGTAAAGAATAATTATCTGTATTATCTGGTTGCCGACTACTGCTACTGCTACTGCTATTATTTGCCAATAGTTGACGACCAGCAGCTGCCAATAAGATGGTATCATTATCATGCCCATAAGCAGGAGGAGGAGCCAATGTACCTTGAGATGGAGCCAAACCCCACTTTTTGACATTGGCTTCTATAAAGACAAATCCTGACTGACCTAAATTCACATGTATCTGACAGGGACCATTAGCACCTATTGTAGGAAATAAGTTCCACCGTAAGCCTGTATAAGCGTCTTCAAGACGTCTTCCATTTCTTGTGAAAAATAAAGTGCCTGTTCTATGTCTATATCCTACACCTATCACATCACCATGATGAAATGGTATACCATGGGGCTTTCCATTAAAAGGAGAAGAGAAATATTTGAACCCATTGTGAGAAAAATAGCCTATTGAATAACGGTTCCAACCAGGTAGTCTCCAAGAAGGGTAAGGTTTTGTAGATACACCAACAGAGACCATTGTACTTGCAGGCTTATCAAACATCTTTGCCTGTAATATAATCCCATTAATATGAGTCTAGAGTAGTTTGAATATTAATTTTACCTCCCAATAATACACTTCTTGTTGTTTTGGTAAAGGTAAATTGGTTTGTATACAACATTCGCCTCCATCTAAAAACTGTAATTCTGTTCTTCCAGCAACAAAGACATTGGCGTCTGGTTCTGCTTCAAACTCAAAAGCAGAAACACCTTTTTCTTGTATAGTTAATAGTTGAGGTGGTGTTATATCTGTTGGGATACTATTTGGTGGATATCTTTCCTGAAAAACTACATGTAGAATATTCATTTAGTATAGAAACAAGTGATAGCTTCTTTTCTTTTACTCTTGGCTCTTTCATAACTGAATCTAGCGTCTTCAGGTAAAGTAGCAATGGAATCTTCTGAATCAAGTGGCCAATCTTCAAATTCGGAATAAGATAATGGAAGTTCAATAGAAGATTGTGTAAAGCAAACCAAGAAAAAAGTAAGAATGAAAAATACAATAATACCAGTAATGAAGATTACTGCAACTGAATTAAACATGTAAGCTTTATATATAGATTATGAAAAAAGAAAGAAAGAAAGAAGAAAAAAAAGGAAAAAAAAAAAAAAATAAATAACAAAAAGGCTTTATGCTTTTTATATAATCCTGTCAGCTGATAGGCTAAGAAAAATAAGAGAGCAAAGAAACATACGCATTTTATTATTACATTGGGTGTTCGTCAATAAATAAAAACTTGTTCATTTTTCGAGGATTAAAATAACGAAATCTTGCAGTGCTTTTACCAGAAGATTGTGGTTCATATGAATTAAATTGTACAAATGGTTGTTGTATACTAAATTGATTTTGAAAAGATGTTGATTTTGGCTTTTTAGTAGTAATGATTTTCGGTTTAAACTTTACAGAGAAATAAGAAGGTTGCATAGTTGTTGTCTTTACAAGTTCAGGATGCACCAATTGATGTCGACGTATTTCCACTTGAATCCAATCAGCCACCTGAATCCAATTCTTAATATTCAGTTTATATTCTGTAGAGTTTTGCAAGACTTGGATAGACTGCACGAGGGCTGATGTAAATGTTTCTATAGGAATATCTTTAAGCATAATAGCTCGATCTTGAACAGAGGCATCATGGTAAATGTCCGTGGCTACTGAAATGACTTCAGCAGCTCGCCAAAGTTCATCACGATCAAAAGCACATTTACCAAGCTCACTCATAGTACATGTCATGAGTGTCTTTAATTGTATCAAAGCTGCCAATAAACACTTGTTTAATGATTCGAGTGATGCTTGTGTAGGCTGCGTATCATGTCTTTCTGGTATAAATAATTTGTGAAGAATAATCCTTGAAGCATTGTATTCGATATTCACACGTAAACAGGCCACAAACAAATCTTCCTGTGCATATTCAAATCCGGAATCAAAAACGAGGTAGTCCGGTAATTTCTGATAAAACTTGAGCAGTTGACAGTCATACGTGGAAAGAAGCTGAGCATCGGTTGTCAATTCTTCTTCGGACGAATAATGTTGGTTGTAAAGCGTAGTAATAATGTCGTTTTGAATTTTCCAAAGCTTAAGACAGTGTGTATAAGCAATGACGTTGATTTCGTCATTATCAATGTCTTGTTCAAAGACTTGAGGGAAATCGATATCGAGACCTGTACGTTTGGGCTGCGGTGTATTTTTAGGAGCACCTGCTGTATGTAGTGCAAACTCAATAGCCCATGTAGCCCACCATAGTCTAGTATCCATTTCTTTGTTGTAGTCTTCAGGTTCTTCATCGACCATACGAGGGTAAATATTCAATTGATGAAGTGCAGAGGTAGCCATGCCTACATAGTGATGCCGCTTAGCATGTTGAGCACGCACACTCATAAAGAGTAAACCAATTACGGTATATCGATCAGTGGGTTCTTCAGAATCAAAACTATGATTGGCGAGACATTCCCTTGCTGCGTTAAAAAAGTATTCTTCTTGCTCTTTAAGTTTATCTTGGTCTTTTAGGAAATGGTTCAAGTAGGGTCGTGGGTGGTGAATCACCATGTGACGGAATACAAAAGTACAAATAGCATTGACGATGAGTGTATCTAATGGGTTTTTTTGAGCACGATACCATGTCATGAATTCGTCTTTGTTCAAGAGAGGCTTGTATCGTACCCAACAAGTGAAAAAGGTATCAATGCAGGCATCTGCTATTTGTTGCTCGGTTGAATCAACCAAGTTAGAATGTGGGTTAGTGAGTTGACCCAGTAAACAAGTTGATTCGAAAAAGTTGACAGGTTTTGTTTGATTACTTTTATTTCTATACACAAGCATTTGATGGTGGTCTTTATGATGATGAGTTGAAGGCGTAGTAGTAGTAGTAGTAGTAGTAGTAGTAGTAGTATTCGGAGAATGCACATATAATTGGCTAAAAGCATCTATTAATGACCGTAGTTCTGAGGCATTCGCTATTTTAGCTTCTAGAGTAATGCCAAAATTATTTTGTGATAATTTAATATTTGATAGAATATCTTGAACGACAGAATTTGTATTAATTGCGTGATTCGTATTAGAGTACTGTATGGAATCAATAGACAAATTTGGAGGGGAATTTGTAATGATTGAGCAAGTGGAGGGACGATGACTATTCTGTGTCGTTGTAGAAGTCATATCATCCTGCCAGTAATAAGGCGGTATGTCTATGGTAGCTGTTTCTGGTGTAATAGGATAATAACTATCGACTAATGTCAGTTTATTGCTTAGTGGTGGTATAGCATTATATTCCTCCTCTTCATTATTATTGCTGTGTATTTCGTGAATATACCATTCATCAGAAAAAGGTACATTTGTCTTGGAACGTTTTATTGATCTTTCTATTGTATCAAAAGCCATTAGTAAAAAAATAAAATATAAGAAAAGGAGAAAATATGAAGGAAAGCAAAGAAATGGTTATTTTTTAGTGGTGGGAAAGAGATTACAAGTTACACATTACACTCTGATTGGATTAACTAACTAACAAAAGTAACAATCAAGCAAAATTACAGTAAAAAAGGGGATCCTTTCTTATATCACCAGTCCCTCCCCCCGAAGTTTCCGAAGAAAAATCCTTATCAAAAGCATTACACTACTCCGCTATAATAGGGTGTATTTTAGCCGTTATCATGAATGAACGAAAAAAGCGACTTTGTGTAAAGTAAAAGAAATCATATGAATTAATAAATTACCTAAGGCACCGTCCAATTTTAAATCGAATTTTTTTTTTTTTTTTTTTTTTTTTTTTTTTTTTTTTTTTTTTTTTTGTTTATCTTTTGATCTTTTATGCTGTCAAACTCAGCTTGAATAAAAGATGGATGTTTTCAATAGTTGACATAATATCTAGATTAAAAAGATGCGACAACAATACAAGGTTCATGTGACTTGAAAGAGTATAATAATGAGGAAACACCACTTTTTCATTTTAATATGACTAGTCTATTAAGTGGTTTAAAAAAAAAAAAAAGTTTCATAAAGAAGAAGGGTTTATTTTGAATCCAGAGAGTCCTGAAACCGTCTGTTTTTTTTTTTTTTTTTTTTTTTTTGTTTTAAAGT
>JNEK01001611.1:0-15153 GCA_000697295.1 Mucor indicus B7402
AACCCTGTTTTTTTTTTTTTTTTTTTTTTTTTATGTGCTTTAAAGAGCATTGTTTTATAGAATATATTTACTACCTACTTACCATACAAGTCATGACAAGATTAAGCTTGTTTGTTTTTCTTTTTTTTTTTTTTTTTTTTTCTGCAGGTACAAAACAAACAAACATTAAAAAAAAAGAAAATGTCAAAATCGATAAAAAAAAAGTGAAACCAGCTAAATGCCTTTAATCAAGATTATAACTTATTATGTGACACGTGTTTTTGAATTATAAACCACTTTTTTTTTTCTTCATCGATGTACTTTTTTTTTTTTTTTTCTTCTTCTTCTTTATACATTAATTCTATATATTCAAAATGCCCGGTGGAGGTGAAATGCCAAAGACTAAACAAGCTGCCAAGAACAAGGCTTGTCTCATCTGTATTGACGGTTGGGGTATTTCTCCCAATGCTGATAAACTTGGTGATGCTATCCGTAACTCTGAAACTCCCGTTATGAGCACCCTCGAAAAGGAAGATCCTTTCGTTCCTATTGCTGCTCACGGTCTTTCTGTCGGTCTCCCTGATGGTTTGATGGGTAACTCTGAAGTCGGTCATCTTAACATTGGTGCCGGTCGTGTTGTCTACCAAGTAAATATAATCCTTTTATTTATCCCCCCCCCCCTAGAATACTCACAAAAAAAATTTATTTAGGATATCGTCCGTATTGATCTCTGTATGAAGAACAAGGAATTTGGTAAGGTCGAAAACATCAAGGGTGCTTTTGAGCGCGCCAAGAACGGTAATGGTCGTCTCCACTTCATGGGTCTTGTCTCTGATGGTGGTGTCCACGGTCACATCGATCACCTCGTCTCTCTCTTGACCGCTGCTAAGGAAGCTGGTGTTCCCGAATCCTATATTCACTTCTTTGGTGATGGTCGTGACACTGCTCCCAAGTCTGCTGCCAAATACATGCAACAACTTGTTGATGCCCTCAAGGAACTCCAATACGGTAAGATCGCTGACATCGCTGGTCGTTACTATGCTATGGACCGTGACAAGCGTTGGGAACGTGTTCAAATCGCTTTTGACGGTATGACTCAAGCCAAGGGTGAAAAGGCCTCTGACCCCGTCAAGGCCATTGAAGACCGCTATGCTGCTGGTGAAACTGATGAATTCTTGAAGCCCATCATCATTAACGAAGAAGGTCAAATCAAGGACGACGATACCATCTTCTGTTTCAACTTCCGTTCTGATCGTATGCGTGAAATGTCTCAAGCTCTCGGTATTGCTCCCTGTCCTTTCGACTCCCCCGTTCCCAAGAACCTCGAAGTCTTCACCATGACTCAATACAAGGCCGATTTCCCCTTCAAGGTTGCCTTCCCTGCTCAGTCCATGGATAACGTCTTGGCTGAATGGTTGTCCAAGAACGACGTTCCTCAAATGCACATTGCTGAAACTGAAAAGTACGCTCACGTCACTTTCTTCTTCAACGGCGGTACCGAAGCTCAATTCGCTGGTGAAGAACGCGGTCTTGTTCCCTCTCCCAAGGTCGCTACCTATGATCTTCAACCTGAAATGAGTGCTGCTGGTGTTGCTGAAGAAGTTGCTAAGGCTATTGCCTCTGACAAGTACCCCTTCGTCATGTGTAACTTTGCTCCTCCTGATATGGTTGGCCACACTGGTGTTTACGAAGCTGCTGTTAAGGGTGTTGCCGCTACCGATAAGGCTATTGGTGTTGTCCTTGAAGCATGTAAGAAGAATGGTTATGCTCTTTTCATCACTGCTGATCACGGTAACGCTGAAAAGATGATTGCCGATGATGGTAAGTCTCCTTTCACTGCTCACACTTGTGCTAAGGTTCCTTTTATCATGGCCAACGCTAACGGTGATGCCAAGTTCAAGGAAGGTGCTGAAGGTGCTCTTTGTGATGTCGCCCCTACTGTCCTCAAATACATGGGTCTCGATATTCCCAGTGAAATGACTGGCAAGTCTCTTTTGGCTTAAGTCAATTCATTATAAATTCTCCTTTTTGTCGCATAATAATAACTCTATTTCATTATATACATCTCTTGTAGAGGATAAACGCATAAATAAAAATACAAAAAGCATTTGTCATATCATGTTATTATTGAGGGCTGTATATTAAACATTTTGTCATATAATGAAGCTTTGACATTGAGTGCTTAGCTTTTCTAGTATAGATTTTGATAGATACCCTAGTTATTTGTACTCGAGAACTTGAAAATGCAGTGCATTTGACTTTCAAAGAAATAAAACTTGTAATTTGTTCGATGGAGAGTGTTCTAACCATGTAATAGTCTAAATATGTATGAGCAGTAAAGATTTTGTCAACACTGTATTTTCATATCAAACCAACTGTTTGTCAAGTTGTTTCTTAGATTACGCGGGACAGAACTGGTAAATTAAGCAAAGTAGGCAAGAATCCTAGTATTGTTCATCCGGAATTATGCTCTATGGGAGTTAAAAAATAAGTTCCTTTTACCGCTTAATGATAAAATTGTACTTGAAAAAAGGGAGTCGAATAATTTCTCTCTCTTTTTGTTTTTTTTTTTCCTTTCATCAAAGCCCAATGTCTTCATCAGAATCACCTATTGTTCAAGTCCCTGAGCCCGAAGAATCTCCTTACAATAGTAGTGAGGACCTTATTTATCAACAACAGCAACAAGAAGATCTCGAGGAGTTTGATACACATGACGCTATTCCACAAAAGCTCAAGCTCGATTTAAGAGGCACTCGCATGGAGCTCGATCGAGACCTCTTGATTAATCTACCTGAAAGTTTATTGATAGCTATGTTTCCCAACGGCCTTGTTCTCCCTCGACCTCCTGCTTCAGAAGACTACGATGATGACGAAGACGAAGACGATCTCTCTCATCATTCTATGGGCGTAGATGAGCAAGTGAATCTTGTTGATTTTGACCCAGCTTGTTTAAATTATGTACTCGAGTTCTATAAACATGCGGCACAGGTTCGGGACCAAAACCAACAAGATGCGGAACTTCAGCAAATGTTGACGGCTTCAGCAGCAACTTCACCTGTTTATTATACTCTTTTAACTAAACAACCCATTATTGTGTTACGTGAAGAATTGGAATATTTTTGTGTGCCTATTAAAAAAGGAGGAGGAGGACAACAGCTTAAATTGGCAGCAGGTCAGTATCTTCAGCAGCATGATCTTGTCTTTGATGCACTTCAAAAGAATATATCGAGAGAGAATAATGTAGCAGAACAACATTTGATTGATATGTTGTGTGATGCGGGTTTTAGTAGAGATGATCATTGGGGATATCGTGAAATGGAGCCTTTACGTACAACTATTATCAGCATGGCACTTGTCTTACTAAAGACAATTGGTCCCAACAACCATATGGCAACTGCTCAAAAACTGTTTTTATTTTGGAGAAAACCTGCTGTAAAAAGACTTTTTATTATTATTATTATTATTATTATTATTATTCTAAATTATATCTATGTAGCGAAAATGTTGGTGGGATGGTAACACTGTAGAAGTGGAAGGTGAAACGATTCGATTATGGGCAAGAAGAACATGGACTTTGGAGTTGGCTTTGGTTTAAATTAATTTTACTATATCTACTTTGTATACCAAAAGAAAAAAAAAAAAAAAAAGAAGGACCTGATAATGGGTTTAGTACAATGATACAGCATGTTCTAGTTCTTCATCACTTTCATCGTCATAATAATACATTCTTGTTTTTCTATGTTCACTTTTATCCACAATAATGGGAATAGATGGTAATTGTTGTTGAGTAATTGCAGGAGGAGGTGATGGAATAGGAGGCAATTCCGCACTCACATAATGGTTGGTAATTGAAGTAGAATAAATTATCATATCATCATTATTGTTTGTGGGTATAGTATTAGGGTGATGGTCTATCGAATGTGATCGTTTTTTCATATGCATAGGGGCTGATGTACTGTTGCTATGACGATGGTGGCTTGCTGTGGTTGTAGTACTTTTGCTTTGATTCAAAAAATGTTGGCGTCGTGAAGGTGTAAGAGGAGGAAGTTGGTCAGAAAAACTGGGTGTGATGGGCGAGGAAGAATGCGATCCAGATCTACGACGACGGCTTCTTGTATTGGATAATGTGAGTTTGAGATCTTTTTTATTATTACGTGTACGTCTTGGTGGAGGATGAAGTCCCATCAATGCATTCGTGGCAGCAATAGTTTCGTCTGATTTTTTTGATTTTACTGAGGTAGCATAATAAGTAGAAGGTGGTGTAATAGAACGAGAGCGTGGACGATATTCTTTCAAGTCTTGATCTGAATGTGCTTTTTTAATAGTGATGTCCGAATCATTGGAGATTGTGAGATTGTCTTTCAATTGGTGTACGATATTATCATCGATTGTACTTGTATGACTACCTGTTCGTTTCAGCTGTTTACTGTTGTCTATTACTGAAAGTGGTAATTTATGTAACATGGTTTCTATTGTTGCTGTTGCTGCTGTGGCACTACTATGAGGAGGCACTGAACTTACTATAACTGGGATTTTCACACGTACTTCATCGTATTGAGGACCAAAAGAAAAGAGTACTTCTAATTGATGAGATACAGCGACTAGTGGCGATTCAATGTCATGGCTGAGTGTTGGTTCTAAGTTGTGTTTGAGTAATAAAGGTGTTCTTGAATAGTCGTGCTGATATTCGATTGTGTTTTTGATAACGGGTTGCATTGATCTGATATATTTAATCAAACCCGTATCTCCAAGCCTATGTAACTCAAATAATGAAGTGATCGTACCATTTTTTTTATTGCTGTTGCCACCCGCTGTTGTAACATCAGCCTCTGAGTTTGATATATGACGACATCTGTAGATTTCCACTTGTATAATTTGTGTTGATATGTATTCAATTGGAATACCTGACATTTGATTAAAGTTGACTGAGATAGGTATATAAGACTGTTCAACATAAACAAGCTTGGGCACTTGAATGCGGTAATGAAAACCGTTCGCAAATGCATATTCAAACAAGGATGATTGTTCTTCCATTTGTACAAGGTGTCTATTGAGAAGGATGGTGCGATTTGAAGTGATTGTTCTGTTGATGCCTAATGACATTTTCATTTGTACTTTGTATTTGATATTGCATTTTTTGTTAGAGTATGTCATTGGGTAAATATTAGGTATTTCCAATTCCCAAGGCAAAAGATGTTCTCCTGGTGTTAAGGTAGTTGATTTTTCATATAATTTTGCCTTTAATTTAGGTAAAATAGAAGATGTAATTTCGTATTGATATTGATCTTGTACTTTGGATTGAAATATAGTGGACTCTCCTTTAAATTTAACAGTAATTGATTTAATTTTAATAGGTTTCGTAATGACAAGTCGAATACGTCCTTTCAATGTTTGGGTTTCTTCTGAGATACTGGGATCATGAGTTGCTCCTAGGAAGTCAAGTTGAGTTGAAGCGGGTTCAATATCAACAGAAACAATTCCGTCCTTCATTTTTTTTTTTTTTTTTGATGGAAAACAAGAAAAAAAGGAAAGAAAGAAAAAGAAAGCCCTTCCTTAGTAATACAGCCGATTAAAGGTAGTACACACAATCTGGCATTTCAACTTCAACAATGACAGACATAATTAATCTCCTTAGGAACAGAACCAATCCCAATTCAACTCTTGTTTCCGCCTCAATGAATGAATACTAATTCTGTCTCTTTCTCTTCATTTTTCACTGAGACTTTTCTATTGTATTTCGACGACATAAATGCAAGCCCATGTGCGAAGTAAGCAAGTACAAAAAAAAAAAAAAAAAAAAGGAATTTTTTTCGTAACACTTATAAAAGGGCGGCTTTTTCCCAAAAGTTTAATAATATTTTTTACATTTCACTCCGATTTAAAATTATAATTAAAAAAAATGATATATCTATCTAACCCACACCATTAGCAGATGTTTATTATACCAGCTATAAACCTAGGCATTGAGGATTACGACTACTACCTACTATATATACTTGAATTTAATAGTACGCCGTTGCTCAAAAAAGGTTAGTCCCCTTTTACGTATTTATCCAAGAAAAGGATAAAGTCTCCAATTGAGCCTTTCTCGATATAGATCTCATTTACTACTATATTGTTCGGTCTAAACCTCAATTAGAACAACTATTTTGACCTGTTTGTTATTGTTGTTTGGGAGTTTCTTTAAATTTTAAGGCTACACAAAATGGACTTTCAAAGAGGTTCGCATAGACTTACATGCCATTTATTTTTCCGCGATACTCTTTTTTTTTTTTTTTTTTTTTTTTTTTTGGGGACAGTATATCTCCTTTAGAGTCAATGCCACACGAGTTTTTTAATATAAAATACACTTTTTTTTGGGGGGGCGGACGAGGTGAAGCACAATAGAAGATTCTCATGCAATACATTAAAAGCCGATCTTTCAATTTTTGGCAATATAAAAAATCCGTCTCTTCGGTCTTCTGATTTTAGTTGATGTTGATCTGGGTAAACTATGGTATGATTTCCTATGTTATTCAACGGATCATAATCAGCTTTCTTAAAGGCATGTCAAATCATCTAAAGTACGTTTTTCATAAAAATAATATTCTTTCAAGTGATTATGCTGATGTTTAATAGCAGTTTTCTGTAGTGTGTGGCACATTTTCATGGAAGACTCAAAGAACTTTGCTTTGTTTATTGTTCCACTTTTTGGTATTGTTTAGTAGTTATTCTTTACCACCGTTATAAAAGAAGGAGGTTGAACTGACTTGATCACGGACATTTCTTTTCTTTTTTTTTTTTTACTATATATCGCTAAGCAAATGAAAAAGAGCTTCACTTTTACGTTCTTTAATACCCGATTTCCTGATATGGTGGTTAGACAAAGTCATCCCAGGCAGAATATGCTGGAAAGGAGTCAAGTCTATTATTGCCTTTGAGTTAAATAATATACCTAGACAAATGAAACTTTAAGACATACTATTGTGGCACATAAAGGGAAGTCTTTACAAAAAAAAAAAAAAACACTTGAATAAATCAAAAATAAACAAATTAGATAATATGTATTTCTGTCAACTCAGATCTTTTGATGCCTATGTAAACTTTTCTGTGAGAACTGAAGAAATTAAAGATAGACTCTGAAGGCTTTATACGCGGTGCCTTTTAAAGTACCATGCACAAAAAGGAACAACTCTATCTCTTGTCTACATACTAAGCATTACAAAAATATGTTATTTCGACCAAGCATTTTATTTGACTAGTAGTTGGTTTTCTCCTCGTCATTCTGGAAGTGACATATAATAGCAAAAGCATCACAATAACAGCAGAAGTGATTTGGTTAAACAGTTAACAAAGAATATATAACACCTGCAAAACAATGCGCAGTCCCTCAGCGAATAACACAATTCCAAAGAAAAAAAAAAAAAAAAAAAAAACAAGGAATAATTGATGTATAGCACACGCATTTACCAAGTTAGATAAAAACAAAGAAAAATCTCTTTTAGCCAAGATGTATTCACTTTTGGATAAACGCACTAATAAATAGAGCTTTCATACAAATTTTTTATTGTTTAAGTCGCGTGTATACAAATAAATAATAATTGCATGTGAAGATGCGCAAGAAAAAAAAAAAATAGGGTAAATAAATAAAAAAGGGATGACTGCTATTATTTCTTAAGAGTGCCGATGATAGCAGAAGGGGCATACTTTTGAACAACATCAGGCTTATGCATCATATTGAATTCTTCTGTAGCATCACGTCCAGCATAGATGAGAATGGCTTTCTTTCCTCCAGGATGGTCGGGAAGGAAGTCAGTGACATCTAATACTTGACCATTAACAACAACCCAACAGTCATCAGGCTTATTGTGCTTAGCAACGTCTTCAAGAGTGTATTCTTTCACTTTAGTAGGTTCGTCTGTCTTCTTGACTTCTTCATTGTGAACTGGAGCAGCAGCAGTTTCAACTGGAGCAGTAGCCGCAGCATTGGAAGAAGTATTACCATTAGGTAAAGAGATATCTAAGCTAATGACATTGGGGTTGGAAGGGTTCACAACAATGTTAATACCAACACCACCGTTCAAATGTTGACCAATAGCACCTAAACGTTGTTGAGCTACACTGGTGGAATTGTTGTTGACTAATTCTGATAACAAGTATCTAGCAGCTGTTTGGCCAGCAACACGACCAAAGACAACACAACCTAAAAGAGATGAACCGCCAAGACGGTTAGCACCGTGAACACCACCACACATTTCACCAGTAGCAAAGAGACCGGGAATAGGTTGACCATTGGTGGATTTAATTTCAGCATCAGGTGTAATTTCAACACCACCCTAATAAACACGATTAAAATAAATTCTCACATAAAAAAAAAAAAAAAAAAAAAGATATTGCCTTACCATAGTATAGTGAAGAACAGGTTGCATGAGAGCGACATAGAAATCATCGGTCATCTTGATGGGTACGTTATGGAAGAAACGCTTACCCCAAGGATCCTTTTCTTTACCTTCAGCAATTCTGTTGTAGGTTTCGAATGTCTTTTGAAGGTTTTCAGGGGCAATACCCATTTCCTTGGCGAGGGCTTTACCATCAGCAAACTTCTTCATGAGACCACGACCAGCATAGTGACGACAATGCCATTCGATTTCCTTGGAGGCGGCTGTATTCAAGACGAGACGAATAGGGAACTTGTTCTTGTTCATCATACCAGTGACATAATCACGGTGACCCAATTCATCACAGAAACGGTTACCATCGGCGTCCAATAAGATACCACCACAACCACGAAGGGCTTCAGCAGCCAAGAACTTGACCTTGGCATCAGGTTCCTTGGGGTCGACCAAACCAGTAGGATGGACTTGCACCTTTTCAAGGTCAATAGTATTAGCACCAGCAGCAGAAGCCATCTTGATACCATCACCAGTACAGTGGTCACCATTGGTGGTAGACAAATTGTAAAGTTCAGGACGATGTTTCTTGAGAAGAGATTGTTCTTCGGTGAAATCAGCGGCATAACCACCAGTAGCCAAGATGACAGGACCATATTCCTTGATGAGTTCACCAGTAGCACCCTTGCCAACCAAAGTGTATTCAACACCAATGACCTTGCCATTGTTGTCCTTGATTAAATTTTCAACCTTGGCCTTCTTGATGATCTTTGCGCGGTTAGGTTGCTTAACAGCCAACTCTTCGAATCCTTCCATCAAAGCATAAGTGATGGTCATACCAGGGAATTGTTCTTTACCACGATGAGTACGAGGGAAAGAATGACCACCTAATCTGGAAACAAGAGAAAGGTCCAATTGGAATTTATCTTGAAGCCATTCAACAGCAGGAGCAGAACGACCTGTAAGAACACGAATGAGATCTGGACGAGCTAAATCACGTGCAGATTTAAGGGTATCTTGATAGAATTGTTCAACAGAGTCCTTGATGTCTAAAGCGATTTGAGTACGCGTTAAAGCTCCGTTAATACCAGAAGTAGCTTTTGTGGAGTTGCCGCTATATTAAAAAAAAAAAGTCTTAAAAAATTCTGATTTTATTCCTGGTTTTTTAGTATATGAATTTACCCAAAGAAGGGGTTCTTGTCGAGTAATAAGACATTACCGCCTTGCTCAATGACAGTATGAGCAGCAGAAAGACCTGAAAGACCACCACCAACTACAATGATTTGGTTATTAAGAGAAGACATTTTGTTATAAAAAAAGAAAAAGAAAAAGGAAAACAAAAACAAAAAAAAAAAAAGAAAAGAATTTATTTATTTTTTGTGCGTTTTAATATATACATGAATTGCAATGTGGGCGTCGTGACGATTTACACTGATGGGTAAGTCAGGTGGTTTTTTTTTTTTTTTTAATGTTTAGGCTTTCCCACTCCAAAAGATGGTTGTTATTACATGTGCGTCTCTCACACTAAAATAATATCAAATAATACGAATTACCCTTTTAAGCTTAAATAAAAAACTTGTATTCTTTTTACTGTTAAACGCTCTCTCTCTTTTCTTCTAAAATTATGCATTTTGAGAATGGTTACACCGCGGTATGGGAATGGTGGTAAAAAATAATAATAACAATAATACATAGAGTATACGTTGTAAGGGAACTTCTTTAACTGTCTTAGTCATTATAATTATTAAAGAAGTTCTTTTTCAAAAAAAATGATATGATTTTTTTTCGTGCAAAAAAATAAAAGGCAAAAATATTGTTACGCTTTATAGAAACTACCAATGCCAATTTATCTTCCGCTACAAAAAGAAGAAGAACAGCTTGATTTATTAACATTATACCACGGAAGAGTAAAGTGCTTCTTTTTAATGAACAAGGTTTCACTAAAAATAAATAGAAAGTAAACAAATTCATATGAATTTTTTATTTATGCATTTTTGCCCTAGAATAATTTCCCACTGCATTAAAATATTGAAATTAATCTTCGCTATCAGTGCTGGATTCTTCAGAATTGAAAGTAAATATATTGCGATCATCTAACCACTTGTTTAATAAACTAGGCGTAATATCGAATTCGCTCAATAAACTTCTTGACTTGGCTTTATCATGCATTTCCAAGTTATCAAACTTGTGTTTATCAAAATCTTTGAGTGCAGTGGATCCATTTTCATCTACAAACTTTGTAATTGTTTCTGACAGGTTTTCTCTCATTGCTCTTAAAGCCTTGGCACCATCCGGATTACTAAGGGATAAAAATAAGGGGTTTAAAGACCTAATATATTACAGGATTAATGTAATGATTCCAACGCATAAAAAGAAAGAATACTTGCTTGAAAATTTCAATACTGTTTTCAAGTACCAAAACACAGATATACTGAACAGCGGGTAATATAGCCCAAACAAGTAAAGAGAGCAAGAAAGAATGTTTGTAGTTGTGCAAGTAGAGATAGACAAATAGTAAGAATGAGTAAAATCCATAAAGTGTAGGTATAGCCACTAAGGCAACTAGAATTTTCCATGTTGCAAGCACATCACGCGCAGCTATTTTGACAGAAGAGCTAGCAAGTGCCTCTAAATATAATCATCAGTATATAGAACACCTTTTAATGATGATATGTAACTTACTAGCTTGTTTCTTTTGACTGATAGTGAGTGCAAGTAGAATAATGGGTGAATTCAATACAAGACTAGGAAAACCAAATACAGCCAAAAAGACAAGTTTAATCAATCGTGAAATAAGAATAGGAGCAGCTGAATAACCTGTATATTCTGTCTTTTGTACTTGATAATCACGTAATCCAAAATACTTGAGGGTATTATTATAGGCTTTAATACGCTGTGCCAATTCGACCAACTGAGGATCATTTTCAAAATATTTATAGCCCAATAAAAATCGACGGTTCAATTCAACAACTTGATCAATAGTGAGTTTGTGTTCAGCAGCGGGTTTGTACAATCGGCGCGCAGTAGCAATCACCATCAAGGTATCATAGCTGGGTGAATTGATTGTCACACTTTTTAATCCTTCGTATCCTGCTTCAATCAATTCAGCAATTGCTGCTCTTTTAGCAGCCCCTCCTTCTTTGTAACGCTCTACCATGTCGCGTTGAATAATGATGGGTGAACCATAAGAGACAACAGCACGAGATCTAAATCGATGTGGGTGGAAATAGTTTAAGCCAACAGGTACGATTTTGATATCTAAATCCTTATTTTCAGCCATAGCACCCAATGCCATAATAGCAAAACCAGCTAAATATATATATATATATACATGTGAGCGTATGTTAGATGAGGGTTATTAACACAAACCTTTGAGTGGTAGCATTTCTGATCTATCATGACTCCCACCTTCAGGAAAGATCACAATCGATTCACCTTCGTTTAATTTCTCGTGTACTTTTTCATACAAGACATGTTGATCCACATGTGGGATGACTTTGTAGGCTGGTGAGAGTGAAATATGTTCTATGGCTTCTGACGTCAATTCCTTTTTCAATTTGATTTCTGTAGCAGATATCACTTCTTGTACTTCAAATGACATGGTTTTAGAAAGTACAATGGTGTCGCGAGGACTTACTTGAGATACAAAATCGGTATCTTGACCGTTTAAAATAAAATGGGAAGTCGTGTTGACTACTAGTTGACCTTTTCCTTTGGTAGCTAAATCTTGCGGGCGCACTACAGGAACTATGTATACTTGGTGGTTAAGGGAGTCTATATGTATTTTGTGAAAGAGTTTTACTGGCTTTTAAGAGACGTGCTACTGTGCCTATAATCTTCATTTTAAATGAGGATTGTGCCATTAAAGGACAAAACTTTCGTGGATTTGAGATCATGACCATACCAGGATCAACAAATCTAAATATGTGTCAATACAAAGTGGGAAATGGGTGCTGAAAATGACTTACTGGTTGGCATGAGGAGCTACAATAAAGATACATGCTCCTTCTTTTGGAATATTTGAAGTGCCACTGCAATAAAATAAATGTTAATTTTTTTTTTTTTTTTTGCGTGAATATGAGTTGGGAAGTACCTAGTTTTTGTTTCTCGAAAGAATACAGTACTTATCACTTTAAAAAGTGCCTTTACACCATCATAGGCTTCCATTGTTTTTTTAAAAAAAATAAAGAAAAAGAAAAAGTGAAACTGTATTTGTTTTTTTTTTTTTTTTTTTTAGCATTCAGCATTTGTGCAGGTATTTTTTTTTTTTTTGTACAGTTACACATGATGTATATATATATACTATAACATTATTCGAGTTACTACAAGCTAATATATGATGATACTATGATTTAGCCAAAAAAAAAAAAAAAAAAAAAAAAAAGGCTGTGGTAATATATCTTTTCTCGGGTTCACATGACAATTAGGGAAGAAGAAGCCCTCATTTTTAATTAAATTTTCAAACCACGTTCTCTCACTCTTTTCTCTCAAACAAAAATTTTTTTTTCTTTCTTTTTACTTTCAAATGGAGGAATCATTTACTAGTCCTGCCTTAATGAGGCTTCGAAATAAACCTAAAGCACCACGTATTGATTTCAGTGTCTACACTCAAGAAGATGGAACTCTTGTCAGTACCAAAGATCGTATTATTAAAGGTTTTTTTTTTAGTTTGCGCAGATCTCCATGTCAATCAAAATTAACTCTTTCTTTTTTTTTTTAAAAAAAAAGATGTACCAGCTCCTGCTGTCACTTTACCCACGGACGATCAGTTTTGGAGTAAAGAAAGACCAGGTTTACCCGATATCAAATTTTTAAAAGATCATTTTTATAGAGAGGGACGGTTAACGGAAGAACAAGCTTTGTATATTCTCGAAAAAGGAACCGAGATATTAAAAACAGAGCCCAATCTTCTGGAAGTAGGTGCTCCCATTACTGGTAAAGAAAAAAAAAAAAAAAAGAAAGGTGACTTTTTTTGTAAATAATAATCAAAATATTTTTAAAAGTGTGTGGTGATATTCATGGTCAATACTATGATTTAATGAAGTTATTTGAAGTGGGTGGTGATCCTGCAAACACAACCTATTTATTTCTCGGTGATTATGTTGATAGAGGCTATTTCTCGATCGAGGTAAAAAAAAAAAAAAAACGAAAAAAAAAAAAAAGCCCCACTTCTTTTAAAAATGACTTTCTATTTTTTTAGTGTGTATTATATTTATGGTCGCTGAAAATGTGGTATCCAAATAGTTTATTTTTACTACGTGGTAATCATGAGTGCAGGCACTTGACAGATTATTTCACTTTCAAGATTGAATGTCGTCACAAATACACTGAAACTGTTTACGATGCTTGCATGAATTCTTTTTGTTCTTTACCTTTGGCCGCTATAATGAATAGACAATTCTTATGTATTCATGGTGGTCTTTCACCTGAATTACAAACATTAGATGACTTGAAAAAGGTAAAAATATACACACAGATATTATATTAGCCTTGATTCACTCATTCTCTATAAAAAAAAAAAAAAGATCGACCGTTTCCGTGAACCACCTACTCATGGGCTTATGTGTGACCTTTTATGGTCAGATCCCTTAGAAGAATTTGGACAAGAAAAAACCAATGACTTGTTTATACACAATCATGTTCGAGGATGTTCTTACTTTTTCAGTTATCATGCTGCTTGTCAATTTTTAGAAAGAAACAACCTATTATCCATTATTCGTGCTCATGAAGCTCAAGATGCTGGGTAAAAATTCATGTATATCAATTGTTATAGGATGATGACTAACTTCTTCTATTTGTATTATAGATACCGTATGTATAAAAAGAGTAAAACAACCTCTTTTCCTGCTGTCATGACTATCTTTTCTGCACCTAATTATCTCGACTTATACAACAATAAAGCAGCCGTATTAAAATATGAAAATAATGTCATGAATATTCGGCAATTCAACTGTACACCTCATCCCTATTGGTTACCTAATTTTATGGATGTCTTTTCATGGAGTTTACCTTTTGTAGGTGAAAAAAGTAAGGGATATACATAACTGTCACCTTAGCGATATTCACTTTTAACCTAGTTACCGATATGTTGATTGCCGTGTTGAATGTTTGCAGTAAAGAAGAATTAGCTGACGAAGAGACAAACATGATTGAAGATAAAACTGCTGCTGCCAACTCTATTGAAGAAGCTGAACAACGTAGAATTGTCATTCGAAATAAGATTATGGCAGTTGGTAAAATGTCAAGAGTCTTTTCTGTTTTACGTGAAAACTCTGAACGTGTTACTGAACTCAAGTCCTTATCACCTGATGGCAAGCTACCTTTAGGTACATTAGCATTGGGTGTTGAAGGGTTGAAATCAGGCAAGTATTTCTCTTTTTTTTTTTTTTTTTTTTTTTTTTTTATTTACATTGACTAACTCTTTTTAATAGCCATTACTACATTTGAAGAAGCTAAGCGTTCTGATTTGGAAAATGAAAGATTACCCCCTACACGTGAAGTCAAAGAACAACTATTAAAAGAAGAAACAGATCATAAAATACGTACAGCTGTCAGTGAAGAAGATGAATTGATGCAAGATGCTTTGCATGCTTTTGAATAAATAAATAATATAATAAAAAGAGAAAAAACTGACTAAAACTCCCGACGCATTAATCTTTTACTTGCATGCGGCCATATAAAAATGGTGATTGTTGTTTTTGTAACACCAAAATTTGAATAAAATAAGGCAAGCTTAATAAAAACAATTGTTCATTTTCCTCTTTTTTTTTTTTTTTTTTTTTTTTTTTTTTTTTTAAAACCTGGG